>JAQQPU010011946.1:0-15142 GCA_029168905.1 Artemia sp. Kazakhstan ARC1039
TCATAGATGGAATAAACTTTGAAGCAATTATGGGCGCTTATGCAATTAATCTGAGACTATGAGATCTCTTTTTGATGCGGCTAATCAGGATTTACCTTCTTTGAAGAGTCATTTTGGCCTAAGCACTCCAAGCTTCGGCAGCTAGACAGCTTATTTTCTCTTCAACCCACGTGTTTGATAAGAGCCCACGTGATTCTGAATTATACGAATGAAAATATTTTAATTTTCTGAATATTACTTATCATTCTGGAAGTTGGTGTTCATTTTTTTCTTTATTCTTTTTTTAGAACACGGATATTTTCGGCTTTCTATCAGGGAAGTATAAGCATAAAGTCGAATATTTTCGAAACAGAGTAAAAACATATCAGCTAAAATAGTTACACTCAGTTATAATAAATGTTCCATAGTGAAAATTCTTAGATTATCTCAGAAACACGTGCAATAAAAAAAAAACAACTCAAACTCGAAATGATCAGAAACTGCCACAATCAGGAATAGGGTTGACGCCTCCAATGCCTCTGAAAGTAACGTCATTTGCGCTTTACTGAAAATAATCTTAATTTATATTTGAGCTGGGTGTTTTCATTCATCAACAAAAGAAAATAAGATAGAAAATTACCATAATAACCAAGATGAAAAGGACTAATGAAATATAGAATGACAGTTTAATACATACCGATATTTATTCCTGAAAGTCTAAGCAATGTTGGATTTATTAATGATATAAAAAAAAACGTTTAGAATTTATTGTTTCAGTAAAGAGCAGATGACGTTCTAGTCTTCAGAAGGCATACGGGACGCTAGCTCTACTCCTGTTTGTGGTAGTTTCTGTTCGTTTTAAGTTTGACTGAACTATTTATTGTAATTTTTCTTTATTTTGGGTTTCGTTTTTTTTATTCATACTGATTTATGTTCGTTTTACGCTTGAATTTGACTTTATTTCTGCTTGTCTGAGGGTTAATATAGTTCTTTACTTTTCTTTGAAAAATTCCTTTTATGGAAGACTTTTTCAAAGTAATTTCTCTTCGCTTTTAATTTAAATATTATTTTTTATTGGTTTATTGGGTTTTCTATTGGTGGTAGTAGGCGTAGTAGTAGCAGCATTAGTAGTAGAAGCAGCTGAAGTAGTCGTAGTAGTTGTAGTAGTAATAGTAGTAGTAGTAGTAATAGTAGTAGTAGCAGTAGCAATAGCTATGATAGTAGAGTAGTAGTAGTAGTAGTATCCGTAGTATTAATAGCTGTGGAGTACTAATCGTCGTAGTAATAAAAAAAACAAACAAAAGATTTTTCTTGATACCCAGTCTACGACATCTCCTCATGTGGATTGTAGATGCATATTTATTGTCCGTAAAATACTGTGAAAGTTGCAACAAGTAATATAACGGAATATAAAAGAGAGTAAATAAAGGAATTTATTTCCCTGAAAAATATACTATGCTTTCCAAACGCAAGAGTAACAACAAAGAATCAGCAAAATTGGAAAATATATACTTTCGGCTTAACGTTTTTCCTCCTACAGCCCGTAAATTTTCTCAGACTTGTTTATAAGCTTTCTTATCGCTGGTTTTCGTGAGAGCAAAAAAGAAAATCCTAGACAAAAGAAAGGGTCTATAGGAATCTAGACAGGCTCTATTTCACTAGGGACAACATAAGTTTTGGGACAATGAAAGACACCTTAAGGAGATTACCAAAGTTCCCCTTTTTAAGAAAGGTTGAAATCAATCAAGTGCTCGTCAATAAAGGTTTTAAGTGGCGCCACTCTAAAAGACACTACTATTTTTGTTCGGTAGAATATTCTTAGAGGAGGCTTTCTTCAATAAAAGAGGGACAGAAACGAGAGTATAGGAGGTTCCTTAAAGTACCGAGGACTTCAAAATAAAAGCATTTTCCCCCCTTCACATCTTAGCTCTATTCATATGAGAAAACGGCGATTTCCGAACCCTTTCCTACGTGGTTTCAAAATAACTAAGTTTTTAGGACAACATCACACTCTCGTCAGTGTTGCCAGAACAGTAAAAATAAATAAGCAAAAATAAGTTATTAAATTTGACAATGCTTTTTGTCCGTAAAAATTCAAACATTAGCAATGTGGTCATTCCCAGAAACAACTACACCTTTAAAGAAAACTATATGTTCTTAAGCTATTGGTACCATATGTTTTTAGCTTATTTTTTGCTAGTTTTTCACCCATTTTTCCTTCTTTTTTTAGAGTGTGATACCCACTAAAAGCAAAACGACTTAACTGCGTATGGAGTTCTTTTGGACTAAACATTGAAGATATATTTGGTTGTGCAAGTTTTCATAATACCGATTCAAAAAATCAAATTTACTTTCCCTGTCCTTGGTACTATAAGACATTTCATACAACATCTTATCAAGGTGGTTAGGTAAAGCCAATGATGCATCAATATTAGAGTAAGCATGAATGAGACATCGAGAACGGATTCATTGCAAGAGGTACATGGGAAATTGGAGATTGGAGATTGGACAATAGGACAGGAGATTACATAGGATGGGAACATAGGATAGGATACATAGGAACATAGGATAGGAGATTACATAGGATGGGAACATAGGATAGGAGATTGGAATATTCACACGCAGAAACATCAGAGGAGTACACAAAAATATATCAGGCCGTAAGTTTTTAACGGCCTGAATTCATGAAACTTGAAACTTAAAAAAAGTTTCCAATAGAAATAAGAATATGAAAAAAATAACATATAGCCTAAAAAAATACTCTTAAAACAGATTATAAAATAAACCGAGAAACTTGCTGCCTCAAAGCTTAGTAACAACAAAAAATAACTAATGTTATAGTTATATAACAATAGTTATTCACACGCAGAAACAATAGAATATTGTTTGAATATGGGAGGATCTTTCCATGTAGGAAGTTTTCATGGGGGAAGGGACATTGCTATGAAGGGGGCACCGGATTTCCCAGCATTATTAAAAAAAAGATCGGAAATTATATATAAAAAAACAAGTTTTCAACTGAGAGTAAGGAGCAACATCAAAACTTAAAACGACAGAAAACATTACGTATATGATTGGGTTCACCCCCTAGTCAATACCTCGCTCTTTAAGCCAAATATTTTTTAGTACTTTCATAACAGCTATTTATTCTAATTAACGGCATTTGTGAAAACAATAGAAACAATAGAATATTCACACGCAGAAACATCAGAGGAGTACACAAAAATATATCAGGCCGTAAGTTTTTAACGGCCTGAATTCATGAAACTTGTGATAAAAAAAAATTTCCAATGGAAATAAGAATAAGAAAAAAATAACAAATAAAAAAAACTCTTAAAACAAATTATGAAATAAATCGAGAAACTTACTGCCTCAATGCTTAGTAATCCCTTAGAAACGTCTAGTGGAAAAGTTTAAAAAAGACTGTCTAATACTGTAAGGACTTTCTAAGAAGCAAAGTCATAGTTCAGCTAGTTCTTTTTCTCTGAGAGCTCTTAAGCTTTCTTACTGTAATTACATAATTCCCTTACAAGTTTAAATAAAATATTGTAACATTAATGTACCCCCGAGTGAAAATAGCGTAACTCCAAAACCATTTAACTGAAGAGAAGATATGGAAAACAGCATAAACATCTAAAAAACTTTAGGCAATACTGTATATATGAGAGCTTTTCTGAAAAGCCAAGTCGTTCCTTGCTTGAAAATCTATGCTTAAAAATATTAACTCCTAAAGAGATATGGAAAGCTGCATGAAGCTTTCAGAAAACATTAACACTGCAATGTGATTATGGACTTTCTAAAAGGCGAAGTCACAATTTAATCAGAAATTTTCTTTTTCTTACTTACAGGTCTTAAGCTTAAGTGTTTGTACATTTTTTTTCTTTTCTTTTTTTTAACTTTGTATAATGATTTGCAGAGGACCAACATTTATGTTTCCTTGCGAAAAAAACAACGCAACTCCAAAAAAAAACATTGAGCTCCAAAACAGACATTAAAAGCTGCACGATGCTTTCGGAAAGATTAAACAACATGATATGATCATAGACTTCCTAAAAAGTGAAATCAATGTATAGTCAGATTTTTTTTCTTACTTACTGATATTAAAATGCATCAAAATGCACTGAAGGTGTTTGAGCATACCTGTCTGCGTAGCATCTTCAGGGTAAACCTGAGTGATCGCATATCAAACGTGAATATACGACGAATGTGTGGTATCAAGAGATGCGTTGCTATGACGATCAAGGAGCGTCGGCTGAAATGGCTTGGCCATGTCAAACGGAGGCCAACAGAGTACTTGCCTCGCCGAATCCTTCTAGATGAGCCCCTCAGCTCATGGAAGAGACGACAAGGAGGACAGCGGAAAAACCGGTGCAACTTGGTTAAATCAGATCTCGAACCTATTGGGGGGTTCAAAATGTACGGTCACAGATGGAAAACCCAATGGCTCCCACTTTCGGAGCAGCTGGCAGCAGACCGAACTGCATAGTCCAAACAAGTCTCAAAGATTCTTTATGCCGGGCAAGGTGGAAATGCCTGATTCCCGCCACAAGCACAATTATGTATAGTATTATTAAACATTTTTTTCAGCTTTGTACTATGATTTGTGGAAGAATAACGCAAATGTAAATTTATGAAAAGGAAAACCCCTTAGGATACTATAGATACCAAATAACGCTATTTTAAATGGCCACCATACGTCTTTTCATTTTGGCCACAATAAAATTTAGAAAAAAAGGATTGGAGAATCACGACAAAATACCAATTCAGCCAATCATGTACGTTCCACCCACGCGAATCTAACCCGATCTCAAGCTTCTCAATGTAATTATACCGATTTTTGGGTATCTAACAATAAAAGGTTTTTAGTCTAGCCAAGCACGTAAACAGCCATTGAGTCACAAGTTAGACATAGAAGTTAACACCACGTGGAAACACGAGTTGGCGTGGAAACACAACAAAATAAATTACAGAGATAGATTCCTGTTGCTTTTCTTTGATGTCATCTTTTTCTTCCTTAAGTGTTTTCATTCCTTATTTCCTTCCCCTGTATATTCGACTAAACCTTAAAATATAGTTTTTAACTTAGCGATACGAGTAAAATTAATTTTCCATTAAAGAAAGTTAGATCCTTTTAAGTCTTTACCTAAAACTTGTCTTTGATCATATTAATTCAGGAGGAAACTTCTGTGATTAGTCAAGAAATTTGGGAAAAGGAAATTTGGAAGGGAAAAGGAAATTTGGGAACTGAAAGGATTTAATCCATATTATAGTCTTAACTTGGAATTAGGTACACTAATTTATGCATAAACCATAAGTTTTTTTAAGTTTCAGAAGTAAAATGAAGCCTTGCGTCCAGTGGCGTCAATTAAGGGACAGGGAGGGGGCATATGCCACTCTGGGTTTTGAAAAATACCTTTTTGGGGACTTTTCATTGAAAAATGCCCTTATCTTGGTATTTTCTTTGACAAGGTTAAAAGAAAGTATAATTTTGCCCCCCCCCTAGATTTAAAAAATGAATTTTGTCCCAACCCCCGAATTCTCATTAATTGAAACGACAGATTACGTCATAGTTCTTTTTTTTACTATTTATTTCTTCTTATAGGGAAGGGGAAGGGACTCAAGGGTAAACAACAGTTTCCTATGACAAGTCAGACGGGCCAGAGTACTGAAGTTCAGGTACAACTTTTAAGTTTTATTTGGGGACGAGGGGACAAGAACCAAAACTTTCTTCAGAGATGAAAGAAGTCAAGACAACATAAACCGTTTTTTTTTTTTTTCAATTGTTTAAGTGATTCCACTTTTGAGCAAATTTATGATTTTTTTTGTGCCTTAGGGGATAGGGTCATATCCTCGAACAAACGGGTAACGTTTGTAACGTTGTAACCAGTTAAAACGGGTAAATTGCCTTATTACTTGTTTTTTATTCTTCTTTTTTTCGTTACATAGACGTTTGTTAATTGATTGACCTAAAGTGCTCCGTCATTTAGACTGAACAACACGACAGGCGAATTAGATAGAGAATACCAGCTTAAAGGGAAATCAAAATTTCCGGAAAACACAGCCCAAAAGACACCTCTCCAGCGTCCACGCCGGATAAAATATCTCTGCCGAAAGAGCGTATGGTTGTCCCATTGTAAAATTTGTTGAAGCAAAAAAATATGAACCTGACGGGACAGTCTTGTTTGAGGCAAAAAATATTTCGGCACCAAAAATTATTAGAAAGTCACTGATTTCTTTGTTTTCGCTCTAGTGAGCGCTCATGCGTAAAAAAAAGCTTAAAAGAAGAGAAACTATCCATTACAGACACGTAGGTATGATATGGGTCTTCAGGGCTGCATTTTTGAGAATCGTAACAAGTATAGAAGCTACCTAGTATACCATGTCACAATGAAATACAGTCCAATATCCGTTTTCACAAATTCTCTATTTAACCAGCAAAGAAGAAGAAGAAGAACTAAAGTAGAAGAAGGTAATAACATTAGACAAACGTCAGATATTTAAATAGAAAAGAAATCGAATTAAAACTTTAAAAATTTAGTGAATTATTTTCTTTTTTTATAAGAATGCTCTATTTTTAGAAGTTTTGTTTATCATAAATATTCCCTATCACATAATTTTCCAATTTATTAAAATCTAATAAAGTCATAGCTTTTAATTAAAATCAAAATTTACTTTTTTCAAATCTTAAAAATATAATTTAATTAAAATATTAGAATAAAATCACAGTTTTTTTTTGAAGAAGAAGATGTTTCTCGAAAGATTGAATGAAAAGAAAAAAAAAATACAAACCTGCATTCTATCTGTTTCTTCTTCTGTTAGAGTCTGTCGTTTGAACAAAGAAGATGATACTTCATTAGCTTCTTCCATGGCTTGTTCCTCTTCTTTTCTAGCTGCTTTTACTTCTTCTGTAAGCTTCCAAAAGCTTCTCGTTTCAAGCGCTTCCTCAATCCTCTTTTTTGGTGTTTTCAGAGGAGACTTTGCAGCAATGACAGAGGACTCGCCTCCAATTTTTAGCTTTTTTAAAGCCGGTTCTTCTGTATTAAGAATCCCTAAAACAGATGTAGAAGGCACTTCGTCAATTTTAGCTTTTACGGGGGTTGTTGAAGTGGCCATAGTATTTGGTTCAACGTCGCTAATTTGGGAAGGATAATCCTCGGCTTCGACAATGGACGACTTTGCCAATGCTATCGATTTTTCTGGAGTTATGTTTAGTTCTTCTCCTTGCCGACTTTCAGTCTTAGTGAAGGTATCCTTATGATAAGGCAGATCCATATATTGTTTTGCTCCGCCAACCTGCTGATGCCCCAGGTCTGTATCAGGGATATAAGCTGAGGATGCTATTTCGGATCTATTTTCTTTAACTGACATAACCTCTTTCGTGACTTTTTCAGTCCGAGGAACAATCAATGTCTTCATGGTTGATTCCGAAGCAGTTTCTGTTACCACTTCATCAATACTTATTTTAGGGATAACTTTTACCAACGATTTTAGTTTGTCTTTTCCAAGTTCATCAGCATCCATTTTTTTAACAAGGTCGAAATTCATTTCAGCTACTTTTTCCACATCATTTTCACTACTTTTGTCACAAATAATTCCTACTTTTGTACTGAACGTCGGCGAGGTGACCTCCACTTGTTGAATATTTTTCACTTTTGTTTTTTCTTGCATTTCCTGAATTATCTCCTCAGCCTTTGCACGGCCTTTTCCCAGTTCCTGAGTCTCCGATTTTTCAGTGTTATCATCAACAACTTCTAAGTCACTTTCACTGCTGTCATCACTAATAATCCCCACTTGCATACTAAGATCTTGCGGGGAAGCTCTGACTTGCTGAGCGGTCTTAGTTTTGATTTTTTCTTCAATTTCTTGAAGTACTTTTTGGATTTCTGGACGGTCAACAGACAGCAGAGGGACCCCACTTTTTATCAAACAAGCTTTGGACGAAGAGACAGGTTGATCGAGAATGGAAAGAGGACCTAGAAAGATAAAAATCACTGATAGACATAATTTTTTATTTCCAGCAGTTATAGGCACTCCGTGCAATGGTCAGCTTTACGAAAGTGAAGACATACCTTCGCCAGAAAAGAAACAGCACCTTTAGCTCAGATGAGAGACAGGAGGGATTTATCAGAAAATAAAATTTGTGCAAATAGAATTTCATGAACAAAATCTTTTAACTACCTCCCTTAAAAAGCGATAGGGGAGATGGCCATGGCCATAGGGCAGATGGCCATGGCCATAGGGGAGATGGCCATGGCCATAGGGGAGACAAGCAAAACAAATAACTGCAAAAAAAAAAATGCTTTGATATACGCATATGTAATACCAAAGAATTATCAAACCAGCCAACAGAAACACTTACTCAAGTTCGACACAACTGAAACCTTAGTAGTTAATTCTTGCATTTAATTTATACCCGATATGCCATTCTGATAAAGACGGATGACAAGATTAAGTAGTTTCCTCAATGAAATCATACCGAGCAGGAACTATATCCATAGCTGTAGACCAGATTTGGCTGACTTTATTTATCCAGCCTAGTGCTGGATAACAAAAAGACATTTTGAAATACCTCTCCCTACTCAACGCCCCGACCCCACCCCTAAGGTCTAATTAAACATTATACCAGTTATATCGACTTAGTAATGGGAAATGATAAAAAGAAATTTACAATCACCCAAAGTCTATTTCTAAGGGAAACAAATAAAGGAGCCAAATTGAAAGTTGGCACTCATTCTCTAAGAATTTCAGAAATTGTACAAAATTTACTTATGTTCAATGCTTAGTAATGGGTCTTAAAAAGACGAAATTGTAACATACATATCTGTAACTGATTCCAACCCTGGAAATTTTTCGACGCGATTATTTAGTTGGAAAGCCAATCGTGATTGTCCAGCTCAATTTAATAATTCATGAAAAAAAGGTCAAGGAAAATTATTGTGCAGGTACGTATCTGCAAGGATATGCCTGTGGCGAAATTGACACGACAGCGATAATGTACGACATTATTATTCGGAAAAATATCCTTGCAGGAGGGAGGAGGGTTCTAGCAGGAGGGAGGGGGGCTTAAGTTTTCTTCCCCCCCCCCCCTCATAGGGTAAAACTTGTCATGATGGTCAAGATATCAAGTTTTTTTTTCTAGTCGTTCAGGTACCAAAGCCCTCCTTTAGGCTTTCTGATTGTGCAGTTCAATATTAATGCAATCCGAAGCGTCATTCGACTCCAAGATTCAGACACATATTAAACTACAGAGCTCCGATCAGGGTTCCTACCCGGGGAAAAATATCACTAGAGTAATTGGTTGATTTACTTAATTTCTTCAAGAATCTAGTGATTTGTGTACTGAGTTGGTGATTCTTTTTAAGCAATATTAAAAATCACTACGAATAGCGATAAATCACTAGGGGTGGCAACCCTGGCTCCGATAAGGAGCAAAGCCACAACTAAGAGCCGAGCACTTGCTTTCCGTCGGTTTGGTTGTGGTCTGCCGTCCCTTTCTGATACATGTGTTTCTAATTATAATTGTGTTTCTACTTATAAATTGTACTATTTAGGGGTTTAGTAGAGTTTCGTTTTGCTTCTTTTTCAAACTGCTTGCATTTAGTATACTTTAAAAAAAAAATTGACTGAAATCAACTGCATAATTTGATAAAAGAAGTTTTTACTGAAAATACTGTATATTTTTACAAGGTTTACAAGTAAGTTTAGAGGCGGTAGGTTACAAGTTCTTAGAATTCCGAAATTAAAAAATAACATTTTTACAATATATATGCAAAATACGGTATTTTTGAATATTTTTAAGATCATCAAACAGCCAAATTCCGACAAACTGGGTATCCCTACACCCCCTTATCTAACAAAAAAATTTCTAATTTTCTTTTCTTTTCTAATTTTACCCTGTTCAATGTCTGGTTAGGTGTTTATTAGTTTTGTGTAAGACATAGAGAACGAACACAAAATCCGTTCTATTTGTCCATACCAAACGTGAAAAGTAAATCACGAGTAAATGCATAATAGGACATATGCCCCTTACATTTCTTTCTGGGCATCTTTTTGAATAAGAGGAAAAACAGGAGTAAGAAGAAAACGGGTATTTTTCAAAATTTGCCCATATTCGACGAGAACCAAGATCCCACCAAAAGTCTCTGGTGGGTTCCCAAAATTACTTAAGCAAAGTTTCATGGATTTCCTACATAAAGTATGCAAACAACATCCTCTCTGTTTGTCTACATCGACTATATCACATGTACAAAGAATGGTAGGCTACACATGTGTTATCTATAGTCGGAATAGGGTACATGTGTGTGGGAGTATATGCCTGTGCGCACAGCAACCAGTCTTTCTGTCTGTCTATACAGACAGGATATACGTGTTTGAGCGCCACATTGATAAACAAAGCTGAATTTTAGGATCCACGTTAGTGCTGATGCAGAAGAGAGAGGAGGTGACACACCGAAAAATTTCAACTTTAGTCCCAAGTTTTCTTAACTGAATTTTGAGCCGACCTTTGGAGGAATCCCACCAGCCAAGCCCTTGTGCGAGGATTCTCATCAAACGGCAAGTAAAAGATTTTTCCTTTTCCATTTTCTTATCATCAAATATAAAGAAATAATAATCACTTGCATGTTCAATATTTAATAAATATCTTACATTTTTTCCGATTACAACATTGTAAAGAAAGGGAGAGGGGTGAACAAGACCTTTATGATTATAGAAAAAAAGTTAAAGAAATTAAATTTATTTAACATTACGTGGTTTGAAGTTGCAAAATTGCAATTCTAAATTCTAGCTCTATTCATTAAACTCTGACAGAGCTAAATTCTCTCAAAACAATTGAGGGGCATACCTAGATGCCTTCAGTTTTTCTACCTTTTGAAAGGAAAACTTGATTGACAAGTTTTCCTTTTCGGTAACCACACCTAAATTCTCAGTTTTCTTCCTTATGAAGAAAAATCTGATTCACGAAAAAAAGCAAGGTAATATTATACATATTAATATAATCTAGCTAGATAGAAAGTGAATACATCAGTTGAAACCTTTTTTATGCTCTTTCCAAATTCAGTAACTGCCATTTTGAGGAAAGATACCTCATAATATTTTCTATGGTTTGTAGACTAACTATAGTAAAACCTAGTAAAAACCAGCTAAAAACTAATTAGATTTAAAAAATAGTCTTTACCTAAAAAATAGCCTGAACGAAGCCTTTATCAACTCTCTATTATGTTTCAGTACCTGTTAGCAACAAAGAAAAAAAAACAGACCAAAAAAGGAAAATGATGACATATCAGTGCTGGACGCGGAGCGTGCATAGCTGTATTGGCCACAAGCAGCTAATTGCTGCGGTGAGTTGTTAGTAGTAGTAGTATCAGTGCTACCCATGCAAAATTGTTACTTTTCTTGTGAGTTATTGTGAATTATTCAAGATGGGGGCGGTAGGTTTCCTGTTTAGGGTTTTCAAAAATCGTAATTCCAGTGATGTAATTTTTGTTTTGCTACAACAATTTTTTCGAGGAGTTTCAGGCTCTTTTTAAAAATTCTTCCAAATTTCTTTTCGAAATAACACTTTTACTATTAAGATTAAGGAAAATAATAATTACCATTCCTGAATCAGCGACAAATTGCAATTTTTTCTCACTAGACAATCTTTTTAAAAAACACATTTTTTAGCTTTTGGTTACTAAGGGCTGTTTTTAGCCCCTCTAAGGGCTGAAATGGAATTTGTCCCAGAAGCAATTATTGGATTTGGAAAGAGCATAAAAAAGGCATCAAGTGATGTATTCCTTTTCTTCCTAGCTAAATCATTTGAATATGTATAAATTTACCAAAATAAAATGAAACCACACCAGACCAGCTCATCAATAAGTTGTGTTTCTCGATTTGAATGCCTCTAAATCCTCAGTTTCTTTCCCTTTACAAATAAAACTGAATTGAAATCTCGGAAAGCATGTTATACAATCAGGTTATACAAGAAATCTATACAAGAAATCTTATGAATATCAATTTTCACTGTCCCCGTTTCTATAGTCGAACTCTTGAAGATATTAGGACAAGAATTTCTCAATGCCAAGACCAAAATTTCAATTTTACGCTATAAAACTAATTACAGTTGAACTTCTTGCCTTTTCAATTTTATGGAAAACTTGAAAATAGATTAGAGAAATATGGCAGCTACAGAGTGTCAAAAGCAAAACTCAAGGCATGCATACGGGAATTTACTTCAAAGGAGGGGCCAAATTAAATAGCATACGACAAAATTTTGATTTCCTTAGCCATGTCTTAGAAGTGGAAACGTGTCCCATCTGTGGTAAAGAAGCCCTACACATCAATGATTCCTGAGGTATATTAATTTAAAAACTTTTACATTTTAAATGTTTTCACTTTTTTTACTTTAATAACTAAAAAATTATCAAAACTTTAAGGAATAAATATCACTATATGTATATTAAACTGACAATCCATGGCCATTTGTTTTTGTTTTTTGTTTCTTTTTTAAGTAAAGTGCAAATTATGTTCTGGTCTTGAGAAGGCATGGGGGTTGTCAGCTCTACTCATGTTATTTTTTGCTCGTTTTGAATTTGAAAATATTACGCGGGGCAAAATGGCTATCTCAAAATTATGATTGGTTATGTTTGTGGAAATGATGGGCGTGTGTGTGTGTGTGGGGGGGGGGGTGGTTGCCCTCTGATCACTTCAGACTATTTAAAAGGACACTAGCCCTTTCAATTTCCAATTGATGAGCCCTTTTAAATTTCAATTGATGAGCCCTTTTTGAAGTTTCTACGACAACTCCTTCTATACGAAGTGCCTTTTTTGGTCTAAAACCAAAAAAAAAAAAAAATAATAATAATGCATAGTGCCCACATTGCTTTTTACTTAGACAGTGCTATTGCACTGCCTATGATTTATTGAGGGAGTGCAGACCACTGCTACCAATATCGGTTAATGTGGGCACCATACTCCAACATATATTTACGTACAACGCTGTCGGGGCCACAGTGAAGGAAACCCCATTTAATATGGTAACTCATAACTCGTCTAGAATATATGTCTTCTTATAGGCTAGCGTCTTATAGGCTAGGCTTCTTATAGGCTAGCGTCTTTAGCGTTCAGTTTCCCAGCCATACATCGGTGAACGAGAACTAATACTCTGGTATTCCCTCTCTCCCTGGGAAATATCTTCAACCAAAGTGACACAATCGGCTCTAACAAGAACCTAATTCGTGTTAGGGAACAATCAATCGCGAAATGAGTAAGAAACTTGTTTTTAATTGTCTGATCACGAACAGTGACAAAAATGAACTTAAAATGACTCGGATAAGACCGGTATAAGACAGTGTTACCAGATGTCTAGTTTAAAGTTGCGCCGCCATAAAAGTGAAAATGCGCCTAAACCGCCATTTTCCTTGTTAAAATGCACCGAAAGAACGATTTTGACTTTATTTTAAAAAAATCAATGCGCAACCGCCTCAAAAAAGCGTCCAAATGGCACAAATGCGCACTGGCAACTCTGGTATAAGACCGACTAAAACTTATTTAACTCAATACCAAACGAAACTGCAACCAATGAGGGAAAAATTGACCGATCAAACACACTTTATTTAAACTCATTCAAAACTTTATTCAACCAAATAGTGAAAGCACAAGGGAATTGCGGTCTGCAAAGATATAATGCAGTATCCAACTACAGATTAAGTATTATTAGACGGGAAAATCAAATAGTTACTTTTAAAATAGAGCTGAAAGGATTTGGCATCAAGGCATTTAAAGAGAAGCGAAAAAAGAGAAAACACCAATATATATGAAAGAAGAAAGGGTATTTCCGTGGCATTTTACAAAAAGGGTCTAAGTCCACTTTTCCGAAAATGAGTTAAGCATATGGTTCGAAAGAACTCAGAGATCTAGGAATTGGAGTCCTATTCAAAATGGACTTATTCTAACCGATTTATAAATTGTTCCAAAAGGGTGTAAAAATGAGTGTAAGTCCCTTATTTTCTACAGTTCAGCAATTTGGACATTTCCAGTGCATTCCGATTGAAAAGTTAACTAGGAATTTGTCTTTAAACAATATGCCATCCAACAATATTTAACTAAATGAAACCTGCAGTAGACTGTTAAAACTACAGGTTGAGTCTCGAACTATCAGGGACAGTGAAAATTTGATTGTTAGAATATACAAAATGAAAACTGACATAACCCCATACATTTTCAAAAATTTGAAAAACGCGAATGAAAAAGATTTACACATAAATTTAGGTACCCTTTGTGAGTATTAAAAAAAAAGAAAGTGAGTGAAAATCAGAAAAAAAAAGCTAAAAACATAAAGCACTGAATAACTTAAGAGGGCGTAGCATTCCTTTGAAGACGCAGTTCTTTTGGAAATCGATAGATTGTTAATGTCTGAATTGTACGCCCCAAATATGTTGTCAGACTGAAATAATTTGTTTTACTTTTTATTTTCTAAGCTCAAAGTGGAAGCACAGAGGAAAATGTTGCATTGTCCTAAAAACTTTATAATTTTGAAACCATCAATAGAAAGATCTGAAAAATTTCATATCCTTCGTACTTCAAGAGTTGAAAGAGAAACATAAACGGGTTTCAGGTTTACGCTAATTATACAGCAAGGACTTCACCCCCCTTACTGCCCAAATTATCCTTGCCTTTGATAAGAGCTATCTTTCATTACATGATATTTTGTTTTTAACTTCACTGGTGGTAATAACCTTGAAATTAATTGTGAAATGAATGAAGTTCAGGATAGATATTAAAAATATGAACAACAAATTGCTTATTTATTGTGTCAGTTATGCCACAGAGAAACAGAGGGATTACTTGTAAAACAAAATCTTGTGATTCAAAAAGTTTTCATTCTATCTTCTAGCTTAGAATTTCACAATGCTACCTACCTACCAACCTACCTCAGTTAATCAGGTAGATTTTAATTATTTGTATGGTTTCTCTTTCTGTCACATGTTTAAGGAATAACATAGCTTTTAGATAAACGTCACAAATATCAACCGATGAAATTTAAGTACACTTTTTGCAAGGAAAACCAGGAAGTAATCTCTATTTCTCTCTTTGGGTGCACACATTGTGGATTTTTTAAATAAAATATATTCTAAAAATATATAGTAATGTATAAATATTTAGTAATATAAGCGTAAAATAT
>JAQQPU010011947.1:0-26911 GCA_029168905.1 Artemia sp. Kazakhstan ARC1039
TCTTAGTTATCCTGCATTGAAATTTCAATATTGTTAGGCAAGATAGTTGGCAGTCATCTCTGGTTAGTCAACAAAGTCTGCCAGCTTCCTCAAATAATTTATAAGTGATGTCTTTACTGGGATCCAGATAAGGATCCAGAAAGACGGAAGACAAAAAATTCAAACAAAAACGAAGGATTAATTTGACTCTGAAGTCTGCTAAATTTTTTATATTGAAAATACAAAATTTTATATAAAAAGTATAACGAAAAAATTAATTTCCAAACAAAACAAAAAAGGATATGAGAAATAAAATAAATAATTAAGCTAAAGTTAACCTAATGTAACAGCACTATAAACCTTGCGCATGAGCATATAGGAAGCGTAAAAAACCAATCTTAACAGTGACCAGCTAAAAAGTACCCACATCAGCAATGGATTACCAAAGTATAATAGCGTTGATATAAACCAGTTATTTCTAGCTGGTTAGCTCCAATAAGGGTCACCTGAGCCCCCATAACCTTTTGAATACAATATCATTATTTTTATGAGAGAGGGGGGAGGTCAGTTCATCGATCGTTGCCCCGTACTCCCCTATAAAAAGAGTTGTCACAAAGTTCTTCCTGATTATATACCGTCGCCCTGTAGGCAATTCTAATAACAAGAGTTGTGGCCCGCTTTTTTCTGACTATATGTCGCCGTCCAATAGCCTCTTCTAATAAGAAAAATCGTTGATTACCCCCCGATTAAGACTTCTTTTCCCCCTAGGCCAATGATGTATGATGTACGGAGCGACGAGGGAGTGTGTGACGACTATTCTTACTAATATCTTGACTACTGAGGCTGTTCATATGGATGTTTTCTATATGCAAAATAATAGCCGATCATCACTCTCAAGGATGATGATAGTCCTAACCAGAGTAATAGAAGTGGAATCATAGTACTGAATGACAGTACTGTTAGAATGTTTTCCAAAAACTAAAAAATTCAAATGAGATTTGTAACGAAGACAATACCAGGATACAAGGTGCAAATTTTAAAAGAAACCCGCACAGTTAATACAATGACCAGATACTAATCACTTAAAAAAAATCCCTACTAAAAACTAAAATATTAAAAAAGATTTAGAACATTTTTCAATAAAAAAACAGTTGAGCTGATTTCTTTAAAGCTATTGTGTGCTACTTTTGTGACAAACAAACTACATTTCAACCACCGTTTTTTTTGCAACTTTTTAATTTCGAAACTCTGCCATATTATTTATACATAGCACCGTTTTGGAAAATGTTCACTAAAATTTATAATTCGCAACTTTGCCCAGTTTTATCTCTTAGATTTTCTTCTTATTTCGAAATTTTCTTCTTAGATTATTCAGTGGATTTCATTTTAATTGCATTTGGGCCCACTTCCCCAGCCTAACTGTCTGGATATACCCTAGGCTATAAGGAAAAGCTTACTAATTTTCTCCACGAGAAAATAAGCAATAATTAGAAAATTACCTCCACGAGCACTATTTCTCCAGGAGAGTTAATTCTCCGTGGTGAACAGTAATCGTCCGAAAAAGCAACAATTTAAAACAAATCCATTTTATCAACCATAAGAGGGGGGCATAGATCTTTAGGCTTTTTGAATCAATATAAACCAATGCAAAGCCGAACATTATCTTTAATGTCAACAGTGAAGAGATTAAAACACTACGTTAGATCTTGGCATTTCCTCTTTATTATATTTCTCACTAGCTTTCAAATTTAATTTTATTTCAGCCCGAATGCCTGGAAATAGTCCCTAAAAATATACAGAATATACAAGAGTCTTACTAAATAGGGTCTATAATTTCGAAATTTTCTTCTTAGATTATTCAGTGGATTTCATTTTAATTGCATTTGGGCCCACTTCCCCAGCCTAATTGTCTGGATATACCCTAGGCTATAAGGAAAAGCTTAGTAATTTTCTCCACGAGAAAATAAGCATTAATTAGAAAATTACCTCCACGAGCAATATCTCTCCACGAGAGTTAATTCTCAGTGGTGAACAGAACTCGTCCGAAAAAGCAACAATTTAAAAAATTATCCATTTTATCAACCATTAGGGGGGGGGCCTAAACCTTTAGGCATTTAGAATCAATATAAACTAATACAAAGCCGAACATTATCTTTATTAACAACAGTGAAGGGATTAAAACACTACGTTAGATCATGGAATTACCTTTTTATTATATTCCTCACTAGCTTTCAAATTTTATTTTATTTCAGCCCGAATGCCTGGAAAGTGTCCCTAAAAATATACAGAAATTTGCTGATTTTGCTACGTGAGTGACTGTAAATAAGGATCAAGTCGGCCCAATAGTAATCGAAACTAAAAAAAAACGGACTTCTGATAACAATAGTTACATCATAAGAATTAATTTTTCATGCTGATTCCAAATATATAAGATTTATTAAGTTTAATGTCAACCATCAAAAGCTAAAGGCCTGGCAAATTTTGCCAAACTTTCGAAAAAGAGGAAAACATCCCCAAAAAGTCAAGGAGTTTTAATGAAAATTATAGCATCCGATTCAGCATATCAAAGAACCCCACTGTAGAGGTTTCAAGTTGTCATCTTTAAAAAGGTGGAATTTTGTAGTTTTTGCCAGAAAAAAAGATCATGAATCCGTTTTTATCTGTTTTTTTTTCATGAGGGGCGATAGAATAAAAAAAATGGTCATAAAAGATCCAGAGGGCCCATTCAAACGGAAATTTAAAGTTCTACTTCTTTTTTCAAGTGTCCAAAAATATTGGAGGGCAACAAACCCCCCTCCCAATACCTTTCCCTCCTAAGTCATCTGATTAAAATTTTTAGACATCCTGTTTGTTCAGCATAGTTAGAACGTTCAATAAATATGCCTTTGGGGATCAAATTACCACCCATAGCCTCCAGGGCAAGGACTGTAAGTTATGCAATTTGCCCATTGTCTACATTCGTATAATATTTGTTATTGGAAAGTATAGACAATTAGGATAGGGTAGGATGCGGAGGGAAAGGGTTTGCAGGTTGAGGGGATTTCTTACAGGAATAATTTTTCATGGGGAGGGAGGCTTGCGAATGAGAGCTTTCCAGGGAAATTTTACACTGGGGGAATTTACCAAAATTCCTTCACTTTTCTTACGTTCTCTTTGGTTAGTTAATTATTAAACGGGGTTGGAATTATTTTGGAATTTCTCCACTGAGGGATGATTTTTCACAGGAGAGGTTCTCCTTCCATGGGCAACTTCTCCGCGAGAGAGGCTATCTATGGGGAAAATTTTCGGACAGGAGAGGGCTATTCTCAGATATAAATATTTCATACAAGGAGGAATTTCCGGTACCATTTGAATAAGGATCAGAAATTGAATAAAGAAGTATTTTTGCCAAAAGAAAGTATACTAAAAAGAACTTTTCAGGCAGAATCATAAGCAACACAAAAAAATTCAGAGGTAGGGGATTTTCAGTAAGGTTGGACTTGTTTGGGGAATTTTCCATGGAGGTTTTTTCCAAACTAGTTATACTTTTTGCCCTAATTTTGAAAAAATGACTCCCTAATTATGCTTAGAATTAGTTCAATTAGAATCCTGAGCTTTTTTAGAAGTACAAATAAACATTAGCGTGAAGCGTGGGGGCTTGAAATAAATTGAAACTTGAAGCAACTCTAAAACTCCAATCATTGAAAGCAACTAAGGTCAATAATTTGGGGCCATTCCTGCACTTTATAAATTGAATAATTTCAATCTGTGCTAAATTGGAATTTAGCAAAGACTAGCCAGTGATGGATGGAACTTCCGAACCGATAGGAGATAAAACAATAGAATTTGGGGTTAAGAATTTTTACTTTTTTGGTCTGAGTAAAGAAAAAAACATCCAAAATACAGTCACTCCTTTCGAGTCAATTGCAAGGCAAAATTTTGGTTCCCTTTTGCAAAGAGGGTGCGAGTCATGCCCTCATTGGAATTTTTGATCATTACGGTTCACTTGTGAAAGGTACTTAATGCAACAAATTTCTACCCACACAGAAAATAGCTCTTGAGCTTTTTTCAGGCGCTCAACAGGGACGAAGAAAAATTTTTGTACGTGCGTGCTGGGCCCTCTTAGCTAAAAAAAAATGTTTATCATTATGTATATTTGTGGTGGTTTCTTTTGCAACATGAGCTAGTGAATGTGAATTCAAGCTATAAAGCAACTCCAGTTTTAGATCGCTCTGGTACGTGTTTTTGGACCAACAAATAGTTTTTCATTTTCAGTAAATAAGTTAAGTCCCTTTGTCTAAGACACAAGTCTCAAACCTTGTAAATTCTTTTGCCCCCAAACATCCATCCCATCGAGATCTCCTTTACCCAGTAAATAAACTTAAAAGTTTAAAGTGGTTCCAAAAATTTGTTTTTAGCCCATTTTGGAGAAAAAATGAGTTAAAACCATCCGTCGAAGTTTCACCGAAAGATCAAGATATTGTAAACATAATTGAATATGGAGTATGAAACTTATTTCATAGATTTAAGATGGTATCAGTGTTCAATGTTTCCTGGAAGTATATTTATTTCCAGAGTAACTTTGAACATTTGTTCAAAGTTACCCTCGTCTTATTTAAAAAAATATTTAAACGTTTTATGCTGACCAATTATTAAGCCTTACATTGAATTCAGGTTTGTTTTGTGATTGAAACCTTTAGAAAACCCGATTGAATCCGTTGATCCCAGCAAGGTGTAAATTATGCTCATCAGTTGTGCTCTGTTTTTTACTGCTGTTAGAATTTTGGACCATTTCCTAATTCCTCCAGACTTAAAGGGAACAAATGAAAAATATAAATAAAAATTCGATTTGCCCCCAGAAAGTATGAAAACATTAATTTAAGGCAATTTAATTTGGGCTCTCTGCAATTTCATATGGGCCCGTTGTAATTTCATTTGATGGATTTTAAAACATTATCAAGGAGGCACACTTGTGCCTCTATAAAGAGGCGACCCACCACAATGTTAAGCGATTTCAGGTCCTAGAGGCCACAGAGAGACGGCGGTGATCGCATTTTGTAGCCCAAGCTCAAACTAAGAAACGTGCAAAATTTCATCATCCTCCGACTTTATCTTCATGGGGTAAACTGGGCCGGGAGTTTCGACCCTCCCACCACAGCCCCCCTTTAGCGTTGTTGTGGTAGTAGTCAGAACAGTACTAGCAGTAAAAGTGTATTATTATTCATAGTATTAACAGTAGTAGCAGCAGTATTAATAGTATTTAGTAGCAGGTACATTTTGCTTTTTGGTAAACTGGATTTTCCACTCATGCTACCCCTGATGTTTCCTTTTGATATGATAAACCGTTCCAAAATATTGCTGATACGCTCGTTTTAGCAATCTGCATACCCACAATATGCTTTGATTTTGTTCAACTTTCCCCTAAACATTCCGTCAGATGTTTATTCCAAGATTTTGAGCCTCAGTAATACCTGCTACAGAAGTAGTAGTTTTGTTGATAGTAGTGGTAGTGGTAGTAGTGTGCAAATATTGCCTTTTTGGTCAATTGATTTTATCCCTTATCATTTCCTGTAAGTTCCAAATTAATATTTTCAGTCATTCCTGAGCTACGCCCTCTTTGAAAACGCATTTACACATAACATGCTTTGATTTAGTTGAACACTTCCCTCAACATTCCTTAAAAGACTTGCCTTATTGCCTTTCGTTTTGTAGTCAAACATTCATGCCTTTTCTCAGTAATATATACTATATGTAAACAATGATCAAATCGCCTTACTTGTAGCCTTCACTCTGAGGCCTCGGGGGGGGGGGCCTTGCCCTAGCGCAAAATTACTTAATCTTTCAACAATGCTGAAAAAAATAAATGTCTCAAAACTTTATTTGGATGTTTGTATTGGGGAAATAATGGACGTGGGGGGAGGGGGGCTGGTTGTTCTCAAATCATTTTTGACTCTTAAAAAGAGCTCTATAAATTTCAGCTTCAAATCAAATGAGCCCCATTTGCAGTTTATATGACAAACTATTCCAAAAAAACCTTAGATGCTCCCAAGGCGTAACTTACAGCCCTTTCCCAACGGCTCTGGGGGCTTGTGTCAGCCCTGGTGGCATTGTTATATGTTCTTTAGACTATTTTGTTTTAAAATGGATATCTCATAATTTCAATCAGATGCGTTTCATGAAAAGAGGGATAGTTAGGATGGGGGCTAGTTGACCTCCATCGCTTTTTACTCCATCGCTATTATGGTCGTTTTGACACAAGAATTTTCTACTGAAATCAATAGTCTCTGGGAGGAGTGTACCAAAAACAAAAACATTATTAGCATGAATTAAAAGAAAAACGGAGTAAAAATACCCTGCAAAGATCTTCCGTTCGTCAACAAAAAGCTGAAATTTCTATTTAGCACAAACATAAGTTAGTTCAAAAATCAATATAAAAAGGGTACAGTTGAGCATTTTCTTACATATTTCCATTCTCAGAACTACATTTTAATTGCTACTGCTTACGATTTGATTGCTTCAATGCCCCTTAGACACTGGTAATTTTGCCGCGAATATATTCTTCTGAATAAACATTATAAAAGAGAAATTTGACTTGTTAGATTCAAAAAGTTTCTATATATCGAATTTACAAGATTTTTCAGAAAAATTTGCCAATACAAGTATTTCAAAAAGTGAAATAGGAAAATAATAGATTAATTTATTTGTTAAAACCTTTCTAACCATCTAGGATAATTTTGTTGTTGTTTTGTTATTGTTATTTTTTCTATAGAGGCAGCATTTGTGTCATGTTTTTTTTTCATTTAGTGTTGCTTTAATTTCGGTTTATTTGATTTCTTAGTTAATTTAATGATTTTTTTTATAGGGTCAATCCGTTCTATCGAGGGGTGTTCTGATCGCATTACTCTACCGCAACTCTCAAGCCCAAAACCGATTGTTATGGTGAGAAAACTACAAAAGAGGGCTCTAGAAGAATTAACAGCAGGCATTTGGCGTTGTGTTTCATGCAGAAAAGCAGAAAAATCCTTTTTGATGCGAGATCTTCACATAGACACCGGCTGTGAAGAACTTTCACCGATAGAATGTGATGTCTGTCCAGCTGTAGTTCATAATTACAGAGATTTTGTTGTTCACATTCTGGAGCACTGAATGGGGGAAAGAAGAAGATGTTTTATATGTTTACGAGAATTTATTGATGATATGAGACACCATCTTTTTTTGCAAGGACACTTTTTTTTTGCAAGGACACTTTCACAAAATGTCTGAATTAAACATGCAAGGGAATATATCGCTAGTTTCTCCACAGGATCCGTCTAAATGTGGGGTGTGCCAGAAGAGTTTTTCTAGCTCAGACTCTTTGAATAGGCACCAAAGAGTACATACAAGTGAGAGACCATATAAATGTGACATATGTCAGAAGAGTTTTTCTACACCAAACCAAATGAAAATACACCAAAGAGTACATACAGGTTATAGACCATATAAATGTGACATATGTCAGAAGAGTTTTTCTACACCAACCCATTTGAAAACACGCCAAAGAGTACATACAGGTGAAAGACCATATAAGTGCAAAATATGTCAGAAGAGTTTTTCCGAATCAGGCTCTTTGAAAAAGCACCAAGGAGTGCATACAGGTGAAAGACCATATAAATGTGACATATGTCAGAAGAGTTTTTCTACATCAGGCTCTTTTAAAACGCACAAAAGAGTGCATACAGGTGAGAGACCAGATAAATGTGACATATGTTAGAAGAGTTTTTCCGAATCAGGCTCTTTGAAAACGTACCAAAGAGTGCATACAGGTAAAAGACCATATAAATGTGACATATGTCAGAAGAGTTTTTCTACATCAGGCTCTTTGAAAACGCACCAAAGAGTGCATATAGGTGAGAGACCATATAAATTTGATGAATTTTAGAAGTTTTATTGAACAGAGCATACTTGTTCATACTTGTTCAAATAGTTCATACTTGTGTTATATAGTGTTACCAAAACCGTTTAGAAATGAAGCATTTTGGGGTATTCCATTTGAATGATCATCAAATAACTCATTCTAGGAAAAGAACGAGTCTTTATCAAACAGTTCGTGATAACAAACTGTAAGTAAGGAGCGATTAGGCTTAATAGTAACCAAAACTCTTACAAACGGAATCAGCTTATTATGCCAATTCCAAATATAAGATTCATTAAGTTTCGTTCTACCAATCAAAATTTAAGAGCCAAAGAAAAATTTGCCTGATTTTTTAAATAGGGGGAAAATACACCCTAAAAGTCAAGAAATCTTGACAAAAACACACCATCAGATTCTGTGTACCTGAGAACCCTATTATAGAAGTTTTAAGCTCTTACATACAAAAATGTGGAATTTTGTTATTCTGGCCCTAAGACAGATCATGGATGCGTGTTCATTTTTTGTTTTTTTTGGAATGATTGTATTGACGTAATAGTCCTAGAAAATCAGGAGATCAGAAACTAAAATCTTTCAAATTAAAGTTTTCTTTTTGATTTTTCAGGCCTCATCGTCTGCAAGAAGTTTTACGGGGAGGGGTAATTTTCAGTGAAAAGGGAACCTGACGGGTTGCGGTGTACTTTATGTTGGATAAAATTTTCACGGAAGTTTTTCTTGCAGTGAGGAGGGGATATATTGCATGGAGGACGAGCAGATTTACCTGTATTATTTGAAAAACAAACAGAAATCAAATTTTTAAAAACAAGTTTTTTTTTATTGAATGTAAGGAGCAACATTAAAACTAAAAACAAACAGAAATTATTCTTTACATGAATGGCTGCCCCCTCCTCAATACCTTGCTCTTTACGCTAAAGTCTGACTGTTTATAGCAATCTTTTAAGAACAGCCACAGAAACGCACTCTTTTAAAGCTGCTAACAGCTTTAGCTAACTCTATCAGACAACTCATTGTAAGAAAAGAGTGAGTCTTTAGAAACAAAAAGTTTTCGTTTTCCTTTTTTTTCAAAACAAATCCCAAGTATGTGTGGGTAATATGCCGTACTTTAATAAATATTTGTAGGAACATATTATAACACATATTTTGAAAAAGCATTTAATAATCATATTTGTTTCTGCTACTGAATTATTGAGTTAATACCGTGTGTCCGTAAAAGATTTCAAATATGCAAAATAAATAAGAAGTCGAGTGGGGATAAATCCTTTTATTAGGTTGTGATAATTCACAACCTAATAACCTCCTTTTATTAGGTTGTGATCAGCAGAAGGATATATCCCTATTTGCACTTTTACTGATCGTCATGGAAAGGTAATGTGGTCTTCGAAATTACCTAGTATGCAAAATAGTTTGAATGAATTTAAATATTCAGATCAAAGCCATTTTGAGGCTGAATTCCAGTTGCAAAATTTTCACCGATCTACTTGTGGCTGTTTAGAATTCGTACTTACTCAAGGGCACCCAATTGAAAAAATTCCTCGTTTTGCACCCTTAAACATCCCATCTTCTGATCTGTTTGAAATATACTCATCTCCCCATTATAACATCGGCTAGTTTGCATGTAATAGATCCTTTTTTACGTTTGCAAGAGACTGTATCTTAGATTATTTATCACTAGAATATTTCGTGATGTATCTACGAATTGAAATTTCACTTGTTGTATTTATTGTTCATTAAAGTCATACGGCACTGATTTTGGTAATTTTAAGTGTTTTCTTATTTAATTAAATTGTGATTTTTTTTTGATACATCAGTTTTTGGTAGATCATTTTAAAAATCGTTTATGAGTCTTCTAGCTGCTTCAAAATAAGTCCAGTTTTTTTTTTCAGAAGAATGGCAAGAGCACTGCAAATCTGTCTCTTGCTTATTGCTTGCTAGTCTCGCCTTTGTAGAGCCTAGGGTTGGGAACTGAACCGTTTAATTCTTCTGAATCCGATAGTTTATTCAACGGTTTTATATTATTTATTGCTAGAATATATCGTGCTACATCCAGGCATCGAAACTTCGATGTTTCTTTTGTTGTATTTTTTGTTCATTTAAGTCATATGGCCCTGAGTTGTGCCAGTTCCAGTATTTTCTTATTAATTTAAATTGTGATTATTTTCTTTATTAAAATGATTTTTTTTGCTAAAAGATCATTGTGAATATCAATTATGATTCTTCTAGCTGCTTCAAATAAGTCCAGTTTTGTGGCCTGACTGTTGCAGAAGAATGGCAAAAGCACTTCTTGCAATTAACACTGTCTCTTTATTGCCTGGGATTGGGAACTGAACTGTTGAATTCTTCTGAATCCGATAGTTTATTTGTGTTTCATCAAAAGAGACTTCCAATACAGAATAAGGCTATATGAATCTTTATATCAAAGTAAGGAGCGACCCCGCTCAATAGTAAACAAAACTCTAAAAAAAGAATTTTGATACCAATAGATACATCAAAAGAATCAAATTTTAATGGTGATTTAAAAATATATAAGTTTCATGAAGTTTAGTCCAATCCATTAAAAGTTACACCCCTTGGAAAATTTGGCTTATTTTCAAAAAAGGGGAAAACCGCCTAAAAGTTATAGAACCTTAATGAAAATCACACCATCAGATTTAGCGTATCAGAGAACCCTTCTATAGAGTTTTCAAGCTCCTATCCGCAAAAATATGTATTTGAAAAATTTTGAAAAATTGTATTTTTTGCCAGAAGAAAGATCATGGATGCATTTTTATTTGTTTTTTTTTTCTCAGGGGTGATCATATCGTCCCAGTGATCCTAGAATATCGTGGGAGGGCTCATTGGAACAGAAATTAAAATTTCTAGTGCCTTCTTTAATTGACCAAAAAAATGGAGGGCAACTAGGCCCCCTCCCACGCTCATTTCTTTCCCAAAGATACCTGATAAAAATTTTGAAATAGCCATTTTGTTCAGCATGGTCGAAAAAAGGATAACTATGTCTCTTAGGATGACTTAATCCACCAAAGTTCCCGGGGAGAGGGCTGAAAGTTTTGAACTTTACCCAATGTTAATATATAGTATTGTTTATTGGGAAGTATACAGACGTTTTCAAGGGGGATTATTTTCTGGTAGTGGGGAGGGGGTCGGGGGTTATTTGGGAGGATCTTTCCATGGGGGAAGAGACATTGTTATGAAGGGGGTGCTGGATTTCCCAGCATTATCTAAAAAAAGATCAGAAATTAAATAAAAAAAAGTTTTTTAACTAAAAGTAAGGAGCAACATCAATACTTAAAACAAACAGAAATTTTTCCGTATATGAAAGGGGTTGTCCCCTCCTCAACTCCTTGCTCTTTATGCTAAAGTTTTTTATTGTTTAAAAAAATAAAGTTCTGAGACAGAGACAAACTTTAAAGAGCGAAGCGTTGAGTAGGGGAAAGCCATTTTCATATACGGGATAATTTCTGTTCGTTTTAAGTTTTAACGTCGCTCCTTACTTTCAGTTAAAAAAAACCTTTTTTTTATTAAATTACAATTAAAGCTTGATGCAGCTTTCACTTTCTGTATTTGGAGAAATCCTTGTAATTATGATTTAACAGGGCTTTCTACTTGGGGGGGATATCTGCTAATTAAAATAAGGGTCTAAGGTTTGCAATAGTCTTTCTTGGCTATTGTAAGTCCTTGGGCAAAGCAGTAGTCTAAAGATACGTTAAAAACTGCATAGTACGGTATCTTAAAAAAGGCAACTTTGAACTAATAATCTTGAAAATCAAGTTTATGCTGTGATATTTTCGTTTAAACTTGTATTTACGCAAAAATATTCTTGGTGTTTGGGGAATTCGTTATTTTGTAATGAATGATAATTGTCCCAAACCACCGATGTTCATGTTGTAAAAACTGTACAAATCCTAAACAGATATTCCAAGTTACCTCTGCGTGTGTTTAATTTTGAACACTAGTTGGATGAGTTTGAACTCGTGTGCCATCACACCTACAGTTTAAATTTTTTTTTATATAAATACAATATTACTTCTAAAATGAAAAGTTAAGGAAAGCCAAATTAGTGAAGTATCAGACGATCAAAGTCATGATCAATATGAGTGATTCGAAGGACTGGAAGATCTCCCTTAACTTGGTCAGAACTGATGGATGCTGAGTCTTATCTTGTAGAAATGAAGGACCTATCTTTGTCTTTCCACAGGCATATCACGTTCAGCAAGCTGTTAGAAGAAGAAGCATCTACCTTCAATGCCAGGCAACACTTAGAAGTATGACCCATGAAGAATTTACGACCAATGCCAATCCACGCAGGCTGAAGGGTTATATAAACGCATTTTGGCTATTGCCCCGCTTGACAATTGAAGGGTTGGCACTAGCCGACACAATAACTTCCGTTTCTGAACCACTATTGCATCCTAACGCGTCAGTCGTGCTGAACTCATCCCTCGAAGCTTCTGCATCCCTGAAGCTTCTCTCGGGTACGATGCTAAGATTTTTGCGTGGTAAATTCCTGACGGATTTGCCAAATCTGCGGGCTTGCAAGCAGATGAAACTTTTCTTATATCGTCCACAACTTCTTGTGGAGTTATTTGGGCTGTAAGTGGGTATTCCCGGATGACTTTAGCTCGAGAAGCAATTGGCAAAGTCATTTTTTAGACTTACTTTCCCATTTTATTCCAGATTTTCCAGGAGATATTTTTATTGGAGCAAGATAGCAACGTCAAGTAGTTGCAGTATATTTCTAGTGTTTGATGGAAGCCATAAAAGTTGAATGTTGTCCTCTCTGCAGATATTCAACATTCTGGCGAAAAGTGGGAAAACAAATTGTCATCCAACAAAATATTCATCCTTGCTTTTTATTCTGGTGGGGCATTTGGCACCTCTTCTTGCAATGCATATATATTTTCCGGGGTTACCTATCAAGTCAGTCTTATCGTAATTGTAATTATTGGATAAAGGTACATCCCGAATAGTCACTGCTAAATTATCGTAGAACTACATTTCAGATGAAACAAAAGTTTTTTTTTAGTAGTTCGCTGTGATTCTTAGTCGAAGCTTTCAATGATGTTCTAGGATGGAGTTGACATCCTTTCTAGATATGATTCAAAACAACTTATGACGATGAGATTAAGCTCGAATGAATCAACAGGATAGCTTTACTCTGTAGATGTAAGCGAAAGATAGACCATGGCTTTTTCCTTTAGACCTTAGAGAATGGTCCAAAAATACGTACCAGAGCGGTCCAGAACTGGAATTGTTTTGTGATTTGGTTTTACATCCACTAGTTCCTGATGCAATGAAAATGACCATAAATATGTATAATTATTATTATTATTTATTTATTACCCGTAAAAAAAGGTACAAAAGACGGAGTATCATTAAAAACGAAAAAACACATACACGAAAAAAAAAAAACACTTCGAACAAATTACAAAGACGAGAAACAAAAACTCAATTGTACACTGCAATGCAGGTACGTAATAAATTTTACTTCTTAAACTTCCAAGTACTGAACAAACATAAGAAATATGAGCATCGTTGCGTCAAGCCACAACGATGCAAATCAGTGAATTTGAAAAAAAAATATATACAGTAAATAATCATATCAAACAAGTCTAAATATGAGAAGAGACGGTAAAAAGACTAAATAGGACAAGAGATAAAATATGACAAGAAACGGGGAAGCAAAATTAAATGGAAAGCGATTCACTGCCTTAGCAAACGGTACCAGGGTTGGGAAGACACTTTCTCATTGTGCCGTTGAATTTGTTCAATTATAGCTGCTGTCTGGTCTGTAATTTTAAAATTTTTAACAAGGTGCGAATTTCTTTTCCACGGCGGGAGCCGCAACAAGAACTTTACATACTTAAAAAACGCAGATGTGAACTTTCTTTTCTCTGGCTCGGGAAAAATTCTCCAAAATGAGTTTAGATAAAGGAAATGGGGAAGAGGTACTGCGTTATAAAGTCGAGCTAGAATTAAACGGTTGAAACGGATTTTAGATGAAACTACTCTACTGTAATTAAAAGCCAGGCGTTTACGGAGATGATCAATTAGAAGGGAGCGGGTAGTTTTGAAATCCTTTCCAATTGTTAAACCAAAGTAAATATTTTTCTGGACAGGGGATAGAGACAGTTCTCCCATCCTCACAGACGAGATCTCTTATTGGCGCCAGTTGAACAGAAGAATATCTGACCTCTGCGGGTTAAATTCAAGGACAAGGTGACTGTAATTGATTGTAGTGTGGAGAAGGTTGTCTCTGTACCTGCGAATGTGTGGCTGGGGTCCAGAATAACATATATGCCACGAGCTATGCATGTTGTCTTGATAGTAAAACTCTGGTTCAATAATGCAACTATTTAAGGCACAAGGAGATGTGACTGACCCTTGTCGAACACCCTTTTCTAATGGGACAACAGGATTCCCTTGGTAGGACAGCATCACGTCTGGTGTATATTCAGTTAGGGCTCGACCATGGCCAGAAAGTAGGAGTTCCGCCTGTAGGTGATCGTACATGTCTTTAATAGGTGGTAAGATGTCCTTCTGTACACCTCTCTTTCCCATATCCAGAATGAGTTGGTCATGGAGAAGTGAGTCGTAGGCACGGCGGACATTATGTGGACCTATAACAATGGACTCCTTTGATTCATCAGCGTCAATCAATATTGAAGCCAAAACAGAAATGGAGTGGTCGACACCGAGACCCTTCTTGAACCCAAACTGGAAAGGGGGAGTCCAGTATTTTTCCTGGATTTCATCAATGACCAAAAGATCGAAGACTTTGCAAAGCGTTGGTGCCACTCTGATTGGTCTGAACGAAGCACATGCCGAAGTACTTTTTGCTTTCTTCGGGACGCCTAAGCAACCCAGTACCGAATTCCGATGGTACGAGTCCAGTGGTAAAACTCTGGACTAGTGCCGTCATACTTACTTTTAATTTACAGGTGATAGAAGAGCTTTAGCAAAGGTCCTATTCTTATATGGTATACCTTGTACGGTATCATTTGGATAGACTTTTTCCTAAGGAGAGGCATTGGGAAAATACAGAATCAATCTGGGAAGTAAAACTCTTTTAGACTCTAGGTATGCTGATGATCTTATATGAAATAGTCAGAAAAGAAATGAAATTTTGGAGGTTTTGCAAGTTCACTTTGCATGATTAGGTCTGAAAATTAATTATAAGAAGACTAAGTCAGTAAGACTAGGAATAAGTGGAAATGAAAAGGTGATATTGTGGACCTTCACACGCCTATTGTTTCGAAAGCTTCTATATTGGTCGAAAGCTTCACACGCCTAGGGTGTTTCAGAGGCAACGCTATAACGTTGCCTATAGTATAGGTCATATGGCTCCAATGTTTTATTTTTTTTCCAGAGGCACTTCATATGAACTTTGATATAAACTTTGGAGGGGACACAAATGATTAGAAATTGAAAGTTCGAATTCACCTCTTAAGAGTCAAAAGTGATCTGATGGTGACTAGATCCTCCCCCTCCCTCCCTACCTTCCTTTCACCAAATGTGTCCAATCGATTTTTTATATAACCATTTTGTTCAAAATAGACAAAAGATAATATAACACAAACTACAGGGATAAAATAGCCCCCTCCCCCAGAATCGAATGGGAAGTGTTTTAAAATGTGCCCTGGGGGCATATAAGGCTTTTATGGAAGGGATGGTCGTATAACCTTCGGAAGGAGGTTATTCGATTGTAAATCATTATTTCTTGTTCCCTTCTCAAGAGTAAAAAGTGATTAGAGGGCAACTTGCGTTGCCTATAGTAAAGGTCATTCGGCTCCAATCTGTTTTTCCCAGAGGCACTTCATATGGAAGGATTCAATGCATAAACTTCGAAAGGGGCTCATTCAATTAGAAAACGGAAGTTCTAGTTCTCTTTTTAAGAATTAATTAATCTGAGGGCAACTAGCCCACCCCCTCCCAAGCCTTTTTTCCCAAATGCATCACTTTGTTAAAAATAGTTCAATTATTTTGTAACGAAAACTCTGGGGTTAATACATCCCCCCACGGCCCAGGGGCAGGCTTTGTAAGCTATACATTTGGGACATATATGCTTCATAGGGAAGAGATGCTCGTATAAACTTCAGAGAGGGCTCATTTGCTTGAAAATTGAAAGTTATATTTCACTTTTTAAGAGTCAACAGAGATCCATTTCCTCAAACCCTTCAAAAAATTAAGATAGCCACTTTGTTAAAAATAGTTCAAAGATCAGATAAGAAAAACTCCTGTGTCGACGCAACCCCCTAGGGGCCGAGGACAGGCGTTGTAAGTTATGCTGTGGGTGCATATATAGTTCTTATGGAACGGATGCTTGTATTAAACTTGAGAGAAGGCTCATTTGATTTGAAATGGAAAGTTCTAGTTCAGTTTTCAAGAGTCAAAAGAGATAGGGGGACAACTAGCCCCCCCCCCCATGCCTTTTCCCCCCGAATGTATCTACTAAATATTTTGAGCTAACCATATTGTTAAAAATAGTTCAAAGGTCAGATAACTAAAACTCCGGTGTTAACACCCCCCCTCCCCGGGGTCTGGGGGCAGGAGTTGTGAGTTATGCCATGGGGGCATATATGGTTCTTATGGAAAGGATGCTCGTATATACTTTAGAGTGGGCTCATTTGATTAAAAATTTAAAGTTCTAGTTCACTATTTAAGAGTCAAAAGAGATCTGATCGCAACTAGCCTTCCCCCCACCCACATGCCCTTTTTCCCCTGACCCATCTGAAAAGTTTTTTAAGATAGCTATTTTGTTCAAAATAATTAAAAGATAATATAACGAAAACTCCGGGCCCAGACAATCCCTCAGGGCTTAGGGTGTTGGTTGTTAAGCCCTTTGGGCATTTATGGTTCTTATGGAAGGGAATCTCGTATGAACTTTAGAGAGGGCTAATTTGAATGGAGATTGAAAGTTCTTGTTCACTGCTTAAGAGTCAAAAGAGATGGAGGGAAACAGGCTCCCCCATGCCCTTTTTTCCCCAAACCCATCCAATACAAATTTTTAGATAGCCATTTTTTTTAAAAATAGTATAAAGGTCAGATAACAAAAACTCCGGTGTCGATACAACCCCCTGAGACCGGGGTTGCAGGGGTTTTAAGTTTTGTCCTTGGGGCATATAGGGTTCTTATGAAAAGGATAATCCTAGAAACTTTAGAACTCCCCAGAGCTTAAGGACAGGCTTTGTAATTTATGTTCTGGGGGCATACATGGTTCTTATAAATTTTGAGGTATCTTTCTTTTTAAATAGTTCAAACGTCAAATAAAAAACAAACTCTGGGTCATACAACCCCACCCACCCCCCCATCCAAAACAGAGCCCAGGGGCAAGTGTAATGGGATCAATTTTCAAAAACCGCAAAATCTTCCAATTAAAACCACCCAGAATATGAGCCCAAAATATGAACGTGAAGAATTCAAGTAACCTACAGATCGAGCAAAACTCAAGCGTCCAATTTAAAATTGTGAAACAAATGTATCTAATTCAGACATACATTGTAAGAATCTTTCCCACAGAAAATCTAATAAATAAATCCGCCCTTGTGTCGCCAATGTATGCAATAAATATCAGTTTGACCAAATCTTATATGACAGGCGACTAACAATGTAATTTAAATCTTTAAGAGCTTGAAATACCAAACCATCAAGAGATGATAGAATTTATTACACAAAAAAACAGTCACTCGAGATACAGAATATTTTGGTATAATCTAATTGCATTGTTCTGAAAAAGAACTATGTATCTAAATGTAATTAAAAAGCTCATTAGCGAAGAGATACAGTGTAAAACTTTGTTCGTTCTGAAAATATCAGAATAAACATCTCAATGTAATTAAATCGTATTGTCCTTTAACAATTTTCACAGAAATAAATCATCAGCCTTCCAGGAACTAAGTGACACCTTGAAAGCCAAAAGATACAGTGTAAAACTTTGTTTGTTCTGAAGAATTCCAAAGTGAGGTCTTAAAAGTCATAAATCTTAATTAAATCCAAGTAGCTCATTGGTTCATCATTACCCAATAGTAATATAGGCCATATAATAGAACCAATAGAATTTGTAAAATATACTTGTTAGTAACACCCGGACGTAACCTCTGGCGAAATTGGGAAAAGTAGATAGCTAGAACTTAGCAATTTTGAGTCAGTCTTATTCGAGTCTTATTGGAGTCTTTTGCCAGTCTTTAGACAGTTTTCTTACAGTCTTTTTTGAGTCTTTTTCAGTCTTAAGAGAGTCTTATGCCAGTTATGTTACAGACTATCATGTGAATTTTATGTAAACCTAAAAACAATTTTATTGAACGTTATTTATATTGTCCAAGTGAACCATTTGACTAAATGTGTTTGACTGTAAAGTGTCTTTGATATTACCACCAAACTCTGTGACGATCATGTGAGTAAAAATAAACACATTACTTTCTTATTTTATTCTCTCTATGTTAATGTCTCTTAAGATAGTTAGTACTTGTGGCTCCACTCACTCTCAAGGGAACCTGAAACTTTTCAATCTGATTTCGAGTCAGTATGGCTGTTAATACAAGCTCCCTATTTGAACCACTAGTTTAAGCTCCCCACCCAAGAAGTTACGTCTCCACTCAGGTATGCCTTACGCAAACCGTCAACTAAGAGTCAGCTAAAAAGTATCCATAGAAATATATAACTGAAAGATTCATATACCAAGAGATAACATAAAGCATAAGAACAAAACTCCTTTTATTGATATTCCCACATAAAATTCGAAACCCCCCCCCCATTAGAATTTGCGCGGTCGGTTTAAAGGAGCAAAAAACACAAGGACAACATTTAAAAAAAAAGAAAAGATTATTGAGAGATATTACGCATAAAAAGTGTGATAGGGAAAGTGTGATATTTTGTGCATGCCTTAAAGTGCCATATTTTGTGCATGCTTTGAAAGTGCTATATTTTGTGCATGCTTTGAAGTGCAATATTTTATTAAGCCTAAGTCCACTTAAAATAATAACAAAAATATAATTTAGACGCGCCAAATTTAAGTTATATCAAAAAAAGCAAAACCAGTGCCGAATTTTAATTTATTTTGAAAAAAAAAACAAAATGTCGTTAGATCAAAACGAGCAATTATTAAAGCAAAAACTCATTGCCAAAACAGTGGAAATTTCAAAATCGCTTCCCTCATATAATGGTGATTCAGATGTAGATGAATTTATTATCCAATTAAACCAATTCGTAGAAGTAACTCAAACGGACTTAAAATCATTAGTAGGCATGTTGTTGATGAGACTTAAGGGGCAAGCACTAACATTCTTAAAACAAATAAAAAATACAATAGGGGAAGATAACAACCTTCCAATAAACTCAATAGAAAAACTGCTAAAAGCGTTCCAAGAAAGATTTGTTGAAACTAGTTCAACACACAAATTAAAGCGAGGAACTGTATTTTTCGACGAAACACAAAATGCTAGAGAATATCTGCACAAAGTAATGGTATCTATTGAAGCTAAGTACGGAAAAGAGTCTGGTCCTTTATACGGTAAAATTGTACTAAATGCTTTCATGCAAGGCCTAAGCCCCAAACTATACCGAATGTTAATATAAAAAAATATTCAAACATTAGAGCTAGAAGTTCAAGAAGTAGAGAAAATGACTGAAATTGACTCAATTGTGGCAAATCACAATAAGTCAAGAATAAATAATGTAAAAATTTCAACTCCGGGACGATCACGAGGGATTTCCCCAGGTTTTTTTCAAGAGATAATTCACCCAAACCGAACCAAAATATATCTCCAACACCTACGAGGCAAAGAATGGTACGTTTCGTACCTACAAATACGACAAACAACGTACAGAACCCCCCAATTATATCCTATGCATGTAATAAACAAGGACATATTGCCAGGGAATGCAGTACTAGAAACAAATATACACCAGCAACCCCCAATTTTAATAACCGTTCGTTCGGGAGAACAAACTCAAATGCCAATGGGTCAGGAAGCTATAGAAGTAACGCCCCACATTTCCCATCGTTCCGCAATCCCTACCAACAAGGATTTGCGTATACCAATCCTTCCCCCAACCGACAAAATAATTATCGGTTCCCCAACCCAAATACGCAACAAAATATGTATCAATTTAATTCAAGGACGGTGTATCCAACCAGGTTCAACAGGAATACGAGCAATAACAGAGGACATTTTTTCCCGACGGGAAACGAAAGAAATTTTTCGGGAAACGAAAGAAATTTTTCGTCAATACAAAACGATCAAATGCCGCGAGCCGTCGGCACAAGAAATTTTAACCCACGCAATAATACGTGGCAACCAAGACAATCAAATGTCAATCAACTCGGAACTTCAATTGCTAGTAAACCCAATTCACTTCCCTCCGAACCCCAATGTCAAACACCCACTTATCAATTAAATGCACAGGGAAACGAATTAGGCCCCCAAGAAAATTAACCGGGACCCTGGAGGCCAGTATTCTTTATAGGTCCCGTCCAGTAATTGTACCTTCCTTAAGTGATAATAATGACATATTACCTATATTAAATAATTTTAGTGTTGCAAGTATTAATTTCAAAGCGTTAATATATTCCGGTGCATCAGTTAACATAATAAATTCGAATGCATTTAATAGACTACCAGTATATATTAAGCGACGGAAAAACTTCAAAATTCCCAGTTTAACAAGTGTCACGGGTCATAGGCTGGAAGCTATAGGCTCCATACATCTAGATGTGACAAAAGATAATAGAATCTCTCCTACAAACTTCATAATCTGCAAAAATTTCCCATATGAGGCTATAATTGGTGCTAATTTTCTAAAATCTAATAAAGTTTTATTAGATATAGCAAATAACAGACTCGTGTATCCATACAATCCTATTCTCCAACGTGTGGAGAGAGGGGAAGCAACAGTGAATAGAATAAAGTCTTTTGCACCTCACTTCTCGTCATTTTCTCCCACAGGACGAGAAAGAAAATCAAGCAGCAAATGGATCGAGTCAGTAAAAGCAAAAATAGGAAAAATGCAGGAGTACAGACAAACAGAAATAAAGAAAATAGCTGAATTATGGAATGAAATAATAAATCTAAGTACTATTGTAAGGAGACAGAACTTGGATTTACCCTTACAATCAACCCCAAAGGCGGAAGACTTGACGCAACCAAGCGCCAATCTTAGTTTAATAGAAAATAACTCGGAAGAAAAATATTATGGATTCACGGTACGTAAAACAAAAATTCCCCCAAAAACGATGCAAAGAGTTCAAATTTCACAAATGGTCACCCCCGTAAACGACAATTCCGAAATTTGGTTTGCATCCCCGTGTAAAGAAATCCCAGAAAATCTGTTTTGTGAAGAACAAATCGTTTCATATGAGAAAGGAGAAGGTTTTATTTGGTTAACTAACACACATGAAAACGATGTGATTACATTAAAAAAGGGAACATGTCTCGTTGAAATACAAGTTATTTCTTAGCACGAGTTAAACAAATGGAAAAACTCCAAGGAAAGCTTAGTTAATAGCATCGATGTTAGCAATCCAAAGAATAGGTACCCCCTAACAAAACCCCAAATTTTGGAAAAATTTAAATTAGATCATATCCAAGATACGCAATTAAAAGAAAAATTATGTGAATTGCTCTGGGATTTTAGAGATATATTTTCCACATGCGAAGAAGATATTGGGTTGATACCGTTCTATGAACATACTATCCAAACTACAGGGTTGCCTGTAGCTAAACAGCCCTATCGCATCCCTTACCCCTATAAAGATTGGTTAAAAAATTAAATCCGTGAGTTAGAAAGAAACAATATAATACGGCCAAGTATAAGCCCGTATTCAGCCCCCGTTATATTAGTGCCAAAAAAGGACAAGGACCTTAGGCTGGTAGTAGACTATAGAGCCCTAAATAAGCAGGTAGTTAGTGACAAATTTCCCCTGTCCCGCATTGATGAAATCCTAGACTCTATTTCAACCAAAAATAAAATTTTTACATCGCTTGACCTCACACAAGGTTATCACCAGGTTAAGATAGCAGATAACGACGTTTATAAAACGGCCTTTTCAATGACGGAATGCTGTTCTTATGAATATTTGAGAGTACCCTTTGGACTCAAAACTAGTTCAAGTGCATTATGTAGACCTCTATTACACTTATTACGAGGTATAGAAAACATTATCCATTTTGTGGATGATGTGATATGTGTGGGAGAAACACCAGAGGACCATTTAAACACATTAGCCAAAGTTTTTGAAAAATTCAGAGAGGGTAATCTAAAATGTAGGCCTGAAAAAGTAAATCTACTTCAATCCGAAATAAAATTCTTGGGAATGATAGTGACACAAGGCCAAATATCACCGGACCCTGAGAAAATAAAATGTGTAGAAAATCTAAAACCTCCGAAAACAATGAAACAATTGCGAGCAATCATTGGTTTAACCAGTTATTTTTGAAAATTTATACGCAACTACGCCCAAATCGCAAAACCCCTAACAGATCTAACTAAAGGGACTTCCCAAAATATTACCTGGTCGTAGGAAGCTCAAACTTCCTTGGACACTTTCAAGAAAGCTCTTACTTCTGAACCAATATTAGCGTTACCAGACTTTGAAAAAGGAATATTTGTGGTTACCACTGATGCTTCAGGTCTAGGCATCGGTGCAATCCTTTCCCAACTAATCCCCGTGGAAAACCACCCCAAACCCCTGCAGGAACCCCCTCGGTATATAGAGAAATTCATATGCTATTCAAGCAGAACACTAACCAAAGGCGAAAGTAGTTATTCAGCAACGCATTTGGAGTTACTATCTATAATTTACCATTTAGATAAAGTCAGACATTATTTAGTAGGACGAAAATTTAAACTGCGCTCGGACCATAAAAGCTTACAGTACCTGAGCACATTCAAAAACCCAACCGGAATTTTAGCGAGATGGATAATGAAAATCCAAGACCTGGATTACGAATTTGAACATGTGACAGGTAAACAAAATGCCCCTTGCGATTACTTGAGTAGATACCCTGAGAATAACCCGTCAGACAATGAAACTAAACAAATAAATGCCATAATCCCAGTAAACGAAAACACAAGAAGAATAAACCAAAAATCCTAACAGAAGAAAACGAAATTACTCGTAGCCCCTTATCCCTAGCTAACATTAAAAGAAACCAAGTTAAGGATGAAATGTGTTTGACTCTCATTAATTATTTTGTGAATTCTGATAATCTCCCTGATAAGTTCAAAGCCCTGAGACGGGAAATAGACAATTATTATTACTATTTGGACGAGGAAATCCTCTGCAGGATAGTAACAGGCTAAACAAATAGAAATCAAACCTTAATAGTCCCAGTTCTACCTCAACGCTTAATAATACCTGCCTTTGAGTACTTCCATTCTGATATTGGTGGGCACTTAGGAATAACCAAAACATTTCACAAGTTGAAACAGTATTTTTATATACCATCAGTGTTAACAAAGCTTAAGGATTTTATAAGTACATGTGAAGCGTGTAATTTAAGGAAAAATCCCCAAACGCACCCTAATCCCCGATGGGAAGAGTGCCAGTAGCAAGGTTTCCTTTCGATATCGTTTCATTCGACCTATATGGTACGAGTGGAGGACTACCTGTTTCTAATAGAGGTCATACTTGCGTTCTCTCAGTAATAGACCATTTTACCGGCTTCACTTTTGCCAAAGCATTGAAAAATCAAGGCACATATGCCACAAGTAAAGCGTTAGCAAAAATATTTTTAAAATTTGGCGTTCCTCACCAGGTTATTAGTGACAGCAGAACTAACTTCGTTTCTAAAGTAACAAAAGATTTAACGAGTTTCCTTAAAATCAAAAAATTATTAACCTCTCCCTACCATCCCCAAGCTAATGGAAAAATTGAAAATAGGCACAAAATATTCTCCAATGTCTTGAGTATTTATACAAAGGACAATCGAAACGATTGGGATCTATATCAACCTTACCTAACTAATGTAATTAATACCGCGTATTCAGAAACGACTCAAGAAAGTCCATTTTTCTTTTGTTCGGACGCGATTTTAAAATACCTTATCAAGAAATAATAGAGTCAAGACAATACTACAACAATACAGAGGACTATAAGCAGGATTTTATAAATAGGATGAGAAAAACCTATAAAATTGTTAGACAAGAGTTAGAAAAATGTAAGATGAACCAAGAGTTGAGAAACGAGTCCAAAATCAAAGGAAATATAACTTTTAAAGTGGGAGATTGTGTGTATCTAAAAAATAAGGCAAAGATAGAAGGCAAGAAATTTTCCAATAAATATTCGGGACCCTACAGAATAATCAAAAAATACGACAATGATTTTACTTTTAAAATCATAAACCCAGAAAACGGGAGAACATACAAGGCACATGTTAGCCGTATAAAAGGAGCCAGGTACCCAGTTAGGTGGGCACCTAAACCCTCATCTTCAGATTCATCAAGCGCGGAAAACGAATTTCCTAAGTCGAGGCTATCTGAATTAAAACCCTTCAATTTCAAACAAAACTACTTTGAAAACCATAGCGATGAAGAAGATTTTGAAGAATTTTTAGCCATGAAAAACCTAGTCATCCCTAAAAGAAAACCCTTAATACCCATACCAGCAAGAACCCCAAAAGGTCCAGAAAGTTCATCCTCAGAAAGCTCGGAGGAAGAATTAGATTATACGCTGTCCCCAAAGACCCAATTTTTCCCCGATAGAATTTCAACCCCATGTCCCCCCAAAAGATTTCCTGATGACATGGTATCCCCAGCAACCCCGATAGAAAGACCCCTATCGTTACAGGAGGAATTAAACAGAGCTGTGGAAACACCGGGTGCAAGAATAAGAAAGACTCCACCCAGGGATACATATAAAGGAAATACAAAAAACCTGAGAGAAGCCATGGACACTATTAACTACCCTATAAAAAAAGGCAAAGCACCTTGCCTTGGAGCCAGGAACACCCTGAAGATGAAAATCTAAGACAATACCATCACATAACGGTATCCAAGGTAAAACCCAAGGAATCTCACTCCTGGAAACACACCATGCTGCGAAATATACCCCACCCCCCGGAAGACATGGCGTTCAAGCAATGGAGACACTCCCCAAAAATATTTGACTCCTCCCAAAGCTCTCAAGAATCTTTTAACTCCCCCGAAACAGGACTTCAGCATGAGGAAATGGAAAATAAACCCTCTACCTCAAAGGAGATGAGATATATGAATCTAGGGCAGGTGACACTCCAAAATTGCAAAGGACCACACCAGAAAGCCCTAATGATGAATCCTCAGGAACTAGTTCTACTGAATCCGACGATGAGCCCCAAGACACACAAAAGCAAAAACCAACTTCGGCTGCCGCGCAAGCAAAACGAGCTAAGGCAAAAGGTCAAAAATTTCTATTAAAACAGTACAAGAAATTTGACCTAATCTCTATGGGAAAGTCTAATAAGAATAAAACGCCAGAAACTGAACAGGAAGTCTGGCAGAAAGATACAGATACAAACTCATAAAATAACATTAAATCGAAACGAGCTGTTTGAAAAAAAACCTTAAAAACAAGAATATGTGAATTATGCATTACAATGAAAGTCACCCATAAAAGGTCGAAAGAAGTTAATAGTTAATTTTTCCAGATAAACTGAACCCCGGCTTGATAAAAAATACCGAAGATAGAAGAAGAACAAGAATTGTTCAACCCCTCCTCCAAATAACTAGTGCAACCCCGTTACAGACAGAACAAATATGGATCAGCTATTTCAAATACGATGAAACTCCTAGAAGCATCGGCCCAATTGATAACAGAAAAAATAAAAATTGAGAATATGATAGAAACCATACTTAAATCCCTTAGCGAGGTCAAGGCATCCCAAGGATAAATGAACAAGAAAATAAATGAGATCTTAGTAACTAAACAAATAGATAAATTAATTGAGGTCCAGTTCATGGAAGTGAAAGAACAAATCGCCAAAATCCAGAATGAAATGGAATCGATAAGCGACGCCACGCTTGTCGATGGATATAATTATCCCGATCAGATCCTAAAATTACAAGTACTATACGACAAAATGCAGGAAATTGGTAAAAAAGTACAAGATTATAGAAATAGTACTGTTCTATCTGCGACAATGGCAATACAAGAACTCCTGGCACCCCAAAGAGCAAAGATCCTAGACTTGCAGCATAAATACGACCACTTAAAAGCACAGAAAGAAATAATTAAGCTGCAACAGGACAGCTTAGAGAAACAGCTAAAGGAGAACCATGCTAAAATCACCAAAGAACTACAAAAACAAAGAGATTTCTGCTCAAACTTAGAGAAAATGGTTGCAACATATTTTACAGTTGAAATTGACCTACCCCTCAGTCGCCATTTGGAAAATCTTCTTACTAACAGTTACAACGAAAGACCATCCCAACCCGTATATGTTGCAATTCCAAACCAAGCTCGTCATCATCACATAAAACCCCAAGTGGAAACTAATCAACAGGATCCTCTAACGGATAATAATGTGATTGTGAGGACCCAGTACCCCGACGCCCAAGAGAATGTTACTACGGGCCAAGATTCCTCAGAAGTCTCTGCACCACAAGCAACACCCAAAACACAGCCATTACCAGAAGAAACGGAAAACTAAGGAACATCAAAACATGGGAATTAATTGAACTCAAAAGAAAAAGGTAAAAAATCCCTTTCTCGTTAAAATTTTTTTTTTTAATACAGTAAGGTCGTTACATTTTAGAGAATATAATGTTTAGCGATAAAATATAGCGAATAGCCTAATAATAACTGTATTTCTACTAGCCCCAAAAATAGTATTTCCCTAATTTAATGAAAAAAAATATGTTACTAATTCAGTGAACGGAGAAAGTGTGGTAGATACCCATCCTAGCTTCACACGGGACAGGTAAACATCACCTCGGGTAGCCCCGGAGTAGGTGAAGCCCATGGATCACAGGGGATTGCTTGGTGAGACGATTGACCTCAGGGTACGAGGATCAAATCCGTGTCCTGGGATCGGTCGTCTATCAATCCATAACCTCAAACCACTATAATCCAAAATT
>JAQQPU010011948.1:0-26621 GCA_029168905.1 Artemia sp. Kazakhstan ARC1039
CGCCTAAAATATTGCTTAACAGACAGAATTTCATAGCCATTAACTTCATTCAACCATACCATGAAAACAACCATTGATGTATGTTTGATATGTGAACAGCCATGACTCTATCAGAAACATGGAATTTAATACCAAAATCATTGTTTCGGGAACAACACGAATTTTCATGGTATGCTGATTCTAATTACAACATAAAAAAAAACAACCAAAGATAGGAATTTTTAAGGCATGGTGATTTCTATCTGTCTGATACCTTAGATTGGCACAGTAATGTCCCACCTATCCGCTCTTCATTGTTATAGCTACAGTATTGCCCCACCTGCCCGCTACCTATCATTATAGCTACACTACTCCTGTCCTAGGAAAATTGTTGTAAGAAAAGAAAACCGTAATGGTTAAAGACTGCTGCAGTATTTTAGGTGTAACAGTCTAGTTATAACCAATGCAGTGTCTGGGCATAAAATGGCCCATAAATTAACATGCTGTACATATAATGGTAACGCAGCTGACCTTTGATTACGCTATTGTAAACTGAAGACTAGTAGGATCAATACAGGAGAAAGAGCATTATGTAATGATGTCTAGTGTTAGTTTGAAGTAGAGATTTATGGGGCATAACTACCTACCGAAAAGCTAGTACGTTGGTAGACTCCAGAATCTGAATTAGAGAAGAACCTTCCAAGAACGTTTAAACACTAAACTAGAGACTTTAAAGCTTTACAATGTAGAAGATAAATAGAATGATTTTAGTGAAATAGTTGTTGAAGTCGCTGATGGTTTACGCTGATCTTAAAAGAAAGCTAGAAACTCAACTGGGAATGTTAGTGAAAATGCTTCATTTTTAATAGAGATAAGGTGGCGTATCTTCTACAAGATATGTCTGAGTGATAGATATTGTCCAAATAAGAAGAATTTAAAGAAAGTAGAGGAAGCATTAAAATACTAATTAAGGATGAGTAAATTTGAGGCCATAGATATAATTGTTGAAGATCTGGAAGTTACAACCATACGGTAAAATATTAAAATACTGGATTGGCATATAAACAAATTTTGAGGGAATTGTCAATCTAGACTTGTCCCAGTTAAAAGCAGGAACGAAGTACAATTTGTGATAATGAAGAAAATAATTAAAGAGAGTTGAGGATGTGCTAAACCGTGATAGAAATATATGAAATATATAAGACAGAATGAACAAGTTTGTAGCACTTTGGAAGTGAAGAAAGGTTTATTTTTGAAGGAACTTTTGTGACAGTACTAAAAGGAGTACAACATGATAAGTTCAAGGTGATAATAGTATGGTAGTTGAATTTTTTTTTATCAAGGGGGTTGTGAGGCTAAAGAAAAATTACGAAAGATTATGAATTTTTTTTTTTTTAAAGGGAAAGTACCTACGGTCTTAGGAAAACTCTAATTAAACCCTCTTCACAAAAAAGTTGATTAGAGAGAGTGTGGTAACTATGGAGGCAAACGCGAGGCTTCCGACGAAGCAAATTACTTAGCATTATGATACGTTTTAGACTTAGAAATGCTGCAGATAAAGTTTTACCAGAGGAACAATATGGTTTTAGCAGGAGTAGATGGAGCGTCAAACAAACTTTCACCCACATATTAATAATTGAAAAGTTCCTGAGCCACCAAACCCATTCAATCCTCAGTTTTATATATTATGTAGAAGAGCTTTTGTGAAGGTTCTATTCTTGTATGGTAGACGAGGGTGTGCTTGTAACTCAACCACCGTGAAACTGAACCCCAAGCAACTGAAACCCTGTAACTGAACTACCGTGTAACCGAACCCCCGTGTAACTGAACCACCGTGCAACTGAACCCCGTATAACTAAACCCCCGTGTAACTGAACCCCCATGCAACTGAACTACCGTACAACTGAACCACCGTGCAACTGAACCACCGTGCAGTTGAACCACCGTACAACTAAACCACTGTGCAATTGAACCACCGTGTAACTTACCCATTGTACAACTGAGCCACCATTCAACTGAACCCTCGTGTAACTGAACCATCGTGCAACTGAACCACTGAACTCAGATTTTCACTTGTCTAAAAAATTAGGCAATATCATTGGGTAAAACACAAGTTCGAGTTTTTACATGTTCAATCTTGAACATGTTGAAATTGTTCGTTACTAGTGTTATTACTATTAATACTACTACTAATACTATTGCTGGGACTACCATTACAGCTGTACCTAACGGTAATGAACAGTGTGAAGGTGGAATTTTCAGGGAATATTGAGGGTAGAAGGTGAACTGAATCGCTTCGCGCCATCTGTATACAAGATTGCCAAAGGGCGCACCAGCGATATTCTAGGAACAGTTTGTTGTGTTGAAGAAAATAAAAGGTGCTATGTGAATACTGCTACTAATTCTACTACTGCTAATGCGCAAGCTAAGGGTATTAAAGTAAAGCTGTCAAAGAATATTTCAGCGGATATTGAACTGAATCAAATTGACTATGATTATGCACATTCTCAGAAGGGTTACACAGCAATATCTCAAGAACAACTTCGATTAATAAGTTAGACGTTTCAGGATAAGTTGTGGGTAGGGGAATTCACACAAGTCAGAAGGCTTCATGTATATGCTACTAATATTATTACTACGATTACTGTAACTAATAACGCTAAGGGTATTAAAGTGAAACTTTTAAGGAACGTTAAGGGGATGTTTTAATTAAACAAAATATTATTTGCATGCAGGTTTTCGAAAGGGCATATAAGCGATGTCAGTACTTGTCAATTAGCTGGAACCCACGCGATATATTATATACGGAAGATGCTTAAGAAACTAGTCAAACAGGTTTCTTTTAATAGAGAATTGGATTGCAGACCGTGGTTTGTCTCTGCGTTTACAATATTCAAACTTTTGTTTTGTGCGGTTTAGGGGGTAAAAAGGTGCCTAGGTTAGATGGCGTATTTAGTATATGCTATGCTTTACCCCCCACCCCCTAATGTGCAAATGTAAAGCCGAAATTTGTTTCTAAACTATTATAGTTTCATCCTATTTTGTTTTAATTCATTAGCATTAACCAAACTTCAGTTCTTGCGTGGGTTCCAGCTAATTGGCATGTACTGCGATGTCCAATATATCAGAGAAAACGCTATAGCGTTGCCTATAGTAAAGGTCATACGGCTCCAATGTTTTCTTATTTATTATTTTTTCCCCAGAGGCACTTCATATGGAAGGGGTTGTCGTAAAAACTTCAAAGGGGGCTCATTCGATCGGAAATCGAGAGTTCTAGTGCCCCTTCTAAAGGTCAAAAGTGATTGGAAGGCAACTAAGACCCCTTACACGCGCACCAGTTTCCCAAACACATCTAATCAAAATTTTTGGATAGCGATTTTGTTCAGCGTAGTTGATTTCCAGATAGAAATTATGGTTTTAAGGAGGATACTCCCCCACAGCCCTCAGGGCAAGGGTTGTAAGTTATGCCCTGGGGGCATATAAGGTTTTTATAGAAAGCTATGTCGTAGAAACTTCAAAAAGGACTCATTCAATTGGAAATTCAAAGGGCTAGTGCCCTTTTTAATAGTCGAACGTGATTGGAGGGCAAATAACACCCTTCCACGCCCACCATTTCCCCAAACACATCCAATCCAAATTTTGTTATAGCCATTTTGTTCAACGTAGTTGAGAGTTCTGGAAATTATATGTTTGAAAAGGACATCCCCCCCCCCCCACAGTCTTCTGGGCAAGGGTTATAAGTTTTGCCCTTGGGGCATATATGGTTCTTATGGAAGGAATGCTCTCTTTAACTTCAGAGAGGGCTCATTTAATTGGAAATTGAAAGTTCTAGTTCACTTTTAAAGCACCAAAAGATATCGGAGGGTAATCAGCTCCCCCCAACCGTTTTTTTCCCAAATGCATCCAATAAAAATTTTGAGATAACTTTTGTGTTAAAAATAGTTCAAAGATTGCATAACCTAAATTCTGTGTCGATACAGCCCCCCATTGCCCGGGGTCATGCGTTGTAAGATGTGCCCTGAGGACATCTTACGCGATGTCCTCAGAGGGCTCATTTGAGTGGAAATTGATAGTTCTAGTTCACTTTTTAAGAGTCAAAAGAGATTGGAGGGCATATAGTCCCCTCTCCACGCCCTTTTTTCCTCGAACCCATCCGAATTTGAGATAGCCTTTAAAAAAAAATAGTCCAAAGACCATGTAACGAAAACTCTGGGGTCGAAACAGCCCTCAGGGCCCGAGGGCAGGCGTTGTAAATTATTCCCTGGGGGAATATATGGTTCTTATTGAAGGGATGCTCGTAAAAACTTCAGAGAGGGCTCATTTGATTGGAGATAGAAAGTTCTAGTTCAGTTTTGCAGAGTCAAAAGAGATTGGAGGGGAACTAGCAGCCCCTCCGTGCCCCCTTTTCCCCAAATGCATCCAATAAAAATTTTGAGATAGCCAATTTGTTAGAAATAGTTCAAACATCAGATAATAAAGACTCCGAGGTTGACCGAAACCCATTTTTTTACTTGGATATTGTTCCTTTGATATCAGGTTTGATACTTTGATGAACATTTGATTTTCTTAAAAAAATTTATTTTGAAATAAGGAATTTTTAAAAACTTGAAATTTTTTGCAATAAAAAACGAACAAAAATTGATTAAAAAAAATTTCCGAAAAATAATTTTTTCAAAGAAAAGTAAATGCCATTTTAAACTTAAGCACACAAATACCTGATAAAATTCAAACTCAAAACGACCAGAAATTACTATTAAAGAATAAATGAAACCGAAAACGATCAAAAATCAAATAAACAATCATAGCAAAAAATATACAACAAGTAATAATATAAATGAATAAATAGATCTTAAATCGAATAAGGCTTAGATTGAATATGAAAATCAAGCTTAAAATGAAAAAATATTTTCCTATTGAAGCATAAATGAAACTTAAAACGAACAGAAATCAAATAAACAATCAATGCAAACAAACATACAATAGATATTAATGTAAACTAATAAATAAATCTTAAAACGAGTTAAACTTAAACTGAATATGAAAATCAAGCTTGAAACGAACAAACATCATTACAAACAAGAGTTTGGGCATCACCTCCTTCTCTCACTGTAAAAGTCTTAAGCCTACTGCGTCATTGGCGCTTTACTGAAAACTATATGCGTCTTGAACAGTCTTGGAAAGTATAAACAACATCAAATTGAATCTTTGATGTATAATGATACTAATTATTTAAAGATCCATCAGTTGAAGAATTTATTTCACTGTAATTTTATTTTTATTTTCAATGCTGTAAGAACTGGAAAAGAAAATGTTTGTAATATAATTCGTTTTCAGTTAAGCGCCAATGACGCAGTAGGCTTTTATTTACAGTTAAGGAAGGAGGCAGTATCCAAACACTTGTTTGTAGTAAAACTATATTCGTCTTGAACAACTTTAAAAAGTGCTAATAAATTCAACTGAATATTTGATGTACAATGATATTAATTGCTGAAAGCTCGTCAGTTCAAAATGTTACTATAATTTTATTGTTTATTTTCAATATTAAGTACAAAAGAAAACATTTGTCATAAAATTGGTTTTCAGTAAAGCACCAATGACGCAGTAGGTTTTAGACTTTTGCAGTGAGAGAAGGAGGTGATACCCAATTTCTTGTTTATAGTGATTTTGTACGTTTCAAGCTTGATTTGCATATTCAATTTAAGTTTCACTCGTTTTAAGATTTGTTCATTAATTTACACTAATATCTATTGTATGTTTGTTTGCATTGACTATTTATTTAATTTCTGTTCGTTTTAAGTTTCATTTATGCTTCAATAGAAAAATATTTTTTTTTGTTTTAAGCTTGATTTTCATATTCAATCTAAGCATTACTCGCTTTAAGATCTATTTATTCATTTATAATATACATTATAAATATACTTGTTGTATATTTTTTTCTATGATTGTTTATTTTTCTATTAATAGCTAGAAATATTCTTGAAACTTTTAAAGGAGCTAATTCGATATAAAGTTAAAAGTTGTAGGTTTGTTCTAGAGCTATAGAAAAATGTATATCAATCCCACATTCTAGGGTTATAATGATAGAAAGTAGGTGAGGGCTAGGACACGTGCTGCGGTTGAAGGATTGTCAAAGATAGTCCTTGTTTACCAACCATCTAGGACCAAACGAGGTTCTTGTCCATTATTCAGAAAACATTAAGAATTTGGATCTGCAAGATCAGACAATAACCGGTCTGTATTCGGAGACAATTAACTTAGGCTCAAGGGGAAAACTACGGTAATTTTTTTGTTATTCACATTATTGACTTACGAATAAAGTAAACTTACCACTAAGTGCCTTTTTTATGCTCTTTCCAAATGTAATAATCATTTTTGTCGGAAATGAATTTTTCCCCCACCCCTATATATACCAATTCAGGGTGTATATTTGCACATTAGGGGGGTTGGGGTACATTTTATTTCTGATGTAAATGAGAGCTAAGTTTAAACTCCCCCCCACCCCCCTAATGTGCAAACAAATACCCCGAATTGGTATAGATAGGGGTGGGGGTAATGTTGATTTCTGACAAAAATTATTATTGTATTTGGAAAGAGCATAAAAAAAGACATCAAATGGTTACTTTATTTGTAAGTCAATAATATGAATAACAAAAAATTGGCAAAAACTAAGTTGTAGTTTTGTTTTAATTAAATATTTAATACATAGAGTTGGTATTTTGGTTAGGTTTTGTTACATTTTGTATGCACCGCCGTTATATTTAACCCCCACCCCCTAATATGAAAATATATTGCCCAAACTTTATATATCCTATCTATCCCACAAGCGTTCCACTTTTTTCAATCCGCATATCTGTAAATTGAATCAACGTGGGGGTCTTCTGAATAATGGACAAGTAACCCAAAGGAAAATCAGGTTATCAGCTAATAAAGTTGACAGATGTCATAAGGAAACATTTAAGGGAAACAAGAACTTCTTGGGAGGGTTTCAAAAGGGAAGCTTTCCATCGATTGTGATGGAGAAGAAGCATGTGTAGCTGTGTAAAGTTTCTAACTTGTGTTTTACCCAATGTAAGCACGGTGGTGGAGATGCACGAGGGTTCAGTTACACGAGGGTTCAGTTGCACGGTGGTTCAGTTGCACGGTAATTCAGTTGCTAGGTGGTTCAGTTGCACTGTGGTTCATTTGTACAGTGGTTGACTTGCACGGGGGTTCAGTTACATGGTGGTTCAGTTACACGGGGGTTGAGTTAAATGGGGTTTAGTTGCACGGGGGTTGAGTTGCAGGAGGGTTCAGTTGCACGGGGGTTCAGTTGCACGAGGGTTCAGTTGAACGATGCTTCAATTGCACGGTGGTTCAGTTGCACGAAGGTTCAGTTGCACGGTGGTTCAGTTGCAATGTGGTTCAGTTACAGGGGTTCAGTTGATTGGGGTTCAGTTACACGGTGTTCAGTTACAATGGTTCCGCTAGACGAGATAAATACATCAAAGCGATTAGTGCTATGTATGAGGTTTCATATTAAATTAGGAGTTAAGCAGAGTTGCTTTTCATCTCCATTTATATGGATCATTCTGATGGACTTTGTCTTAAGGAGCAGAGCAAAGGCAATATGAGAACTAGAAATCAAATAAGAAAGAAAAACTTTCCTTGACTTACGCTGAAGGTTTAGGAATCCTAGATGAAAATACTAGCAAAATGAATGAATTTTGAAAGGTGTTGTGAGTTCAGGTTGCAAGAATAGGTTTGAAATTAATGTTATGAAGAGTACGTCGTTAAGACTAGAAAAAAAATGAATTTTAAGAGGCGATGTTGGGTAATGAGAACGTCGATCAAATGCCCAGATCTACTCACCTTGGTGGTACTGTTAGTACAGACAATGGGGCAATGAAGATGTTATAAGTAGAATAAATAAGGCTCAGGGTGTTTTTGTACAATTAATGAAATGTTGAAGAATAGGAAGATAATTCAGCGTATCAAAATTAAGATATTGGAAGCTACAGTGATGACATTAGTCAAGTATGGTTTTGAAGCATGGACGCTCCTAAAATGGAGCAGGATTTACTAGATATTTTTCAGAGAAAATTTCCAACCGATTGCGTTGGGTGCCCAACAGACTGACAGTGTCTTAAACAGTAAGCTTTACGGTAAATGTGGTTCAATCCCGCTTTCTAGGTTTCTAATGAAAAGGAAGATGAGATGGCTAGGAAATGTTCTGTGGTTGAAAGATGACATATTTCAAAATTTTTCCCCTGTCGGCCGACCGTTTTGGGCAAAACGAAAAGCTCGTCGTCCCACAAAACCCAAACAAATTTTGCATGTTATTCTGATGCTCGAATATTAAATAAGTTTGTGATTTCACAGCACTGGACATTTAGAAACTAGAGAGTAAAGTGAAAAGAAAATTAGCAATCATGGTAGTAGAACTTCTAACATGATTCAAACTAATATTTGAATGGGATGACTATATTAGATGTGCAATAGTATTGACCGGATTTAGAATGTTAAGCAGTTGATTTTTGGTGTAAAAGTGACTACCATGTAGGAGGGATTGTAAGCAAATTTTCATCCCATAGATCAAATTTGGCTAAGTCACTTGCTAAGAAACAATGAAACATAGTTCTATATTCGGTTTTTTGTGTGTAAATTTTTCTGTACAAATTTAAACTTTTCAATATATCTCACAAATTTAAATAACCTACTATAAATACTCAAGAACTTTATTTGAATTGTAGGACCAACTTGAACAAACCACTGATGCAAAATTTTAAATAACGGAAGCTTATAATGCTTGAGATGTATATTAAATTTTTTTTTTACAGGTATTCTTTAAGAAAAAGGAAAAAACATTTACCCTAGAAGTCCTTACTGACAAACAAATTTCATATCTACGTGTTATTAGATCCAATGTTAAAAACTACCAAATAAGTCGAAGAAATTCCTAGTGTCCAGTTAATCCATTGTTATAATTTGGTTAATTGTGCCTGAACAGGTTTGATTGTGCTTAATTGCATACCCGAATGACATTTAAATTGGATTCTCTATGTAGGTTAGGTTAAATTAAACCTAAGCTACATTATGTTTGGTTAAGAATGAGTTGATTTGCGTTAAGGTGGCGTCCCAACAAAGGAGGTGTGATCAACAGCTTTGTATAGCCTTAAGTTACTAGAGTTTAAGGCGAAATAAGCGTCACGTTTTCCACCTTTCAATCCTGCCTTGCCATCATTAGGTGGTGGTTTACCCTCATATCCAAATGTGGTTTAGGCAACGCCTAAGGGATATAGCTCTCATTCGTGGTAAAAAGTGAACTATAAATCTTATTGAATTACATATTTGACGTATTACCTAAAGCCAACTACACCATTCTTTAAGAATATGCCAGAAAGGGAAGCCCATAGTCCCATCTTGTGAAAAATCTGGCACCCCTTCATGGAAAAATTCCTTCCCCTAAGGAAATATCCCCCATGGAAAGATCTTCCCCCGTAACCCCTACTCCGACCCCGACCCCCCAATAGAAAAAAATTCCTCCTGAAAACATCTGTATACTTCCCAATAGCCAATACTATATGTAAACAATGGGCAAAGTTTATAACTTGCAGCCCTTCTTTCGGGAACTGTGGGGATTAAGTCATCCTCAAAGACATATTAATAAGATTTTCAAATATAATGAAAAAAATGGCTATCTAAAAATTTTGATTGGGTGACTTTGGGAAAAAAATGAGTGTGGGAGGGGGCCAAGTTGCCCTCCAATTTTTTCGGTCCCTTAAAAAGGGCACTAGAACTTTTAATTTACGTTCGAATGAGACCTTTCACGATATTCTAGGACTGCTGGATCGATACGATCACCCCTGGGAAAAAAAAAACAAACGAAAAAATAAACAAATAAACACGCATCCGCGATCTTTCTTCTGGCAAAAAATACAAAACTCCACATTTTTGCAGATAGGAGCTTGAAACCTCTATAGTAGGGTGCTCTGATACGCTAAATCTGATGGTGTGATTTTCATTAGAGTTCTATGACTTTTAGGGGTTGTTTCCGCCTTTTTTCGAAAATAAGGCAAATTTTCTCAGGCGCGTAACTTTTGATGGGTCAGACAAAACTTGATGAAACTTATATATTTGAAATCAGCATAAAAATTTCGTTCTTCTGATTTATCTATTGGTATCAAAATTTCGATTTTTAGAGTTTCGATTGCTATTGAGCCGGGTCGTGCCGGGTCTGATAGGCACCTGCTCCAGAATTTTCAGCCAGTAAAAATAGCAAGGAGTTTTCAAATCACAAGATGTTTCACAAATAAATTCTCTGTTTACATGTAGGGGACTTGAAATACTAAATTTTTATTTCCTCAATTTTCACACCTATTTTTTTATGGTCATTTTAGACGGAGAATATCCTTACAGAAAAAGAGTCTAATATGTTCATTTTATTACAAGAGATATTACTTTGGGTTTAATATTATCATAATTTTCGGAATGAGAATTTGAAAACCCATAACCTGTTGGTTTTCACAGACTTTTATATTGAAATCTCAAGTATACAAGTGAATTTAATTTTTTCATTTTATTCTTTTAGTTGTTGTATCAATGGACACAGAAAGAAAACCATACGTATCTGATGAGGTTTTGAATACAACATTTAACTTTGCACAAGTTCATTTTCATTGGGGATCAAGTGTTTCAAATGGTTCAGAGCATACATTAAATGGCAAAAGGTAAAATTAATGGTTAAATGGTGACAGATAAAAGGGTAAAACGATTGGAACAGACAACTTGCCTACATACAAAGTCAATTTCAACGGAGGCAAGTGTTTCAAAAGCTTGAGAGCCAATATTAAATGGCAAAAGGCAAGTTTATAGGTAAAATGGTAAAGGTTAAAGTAGTTCAGGGTTAACCAAACAACTCCCGAACACAGGATTGCTTTCTTTAAGATTGAGTGTCTCAAGGATCCAGTATACAAAATATTGGCAGATAATTCCTAGATATACATACCCACTACAAGGATAAAATATCATAATAAAAAAGTGTGTTGAATTTTTTGTTTTATTCTTCAAAATTGGGACATGTCCTCAAAACCAATAGATTTTAACCTTTTTGTTGCACATTTCCTTTTCAATTTAATAGAAAAATCTGATCCCTTGCCCATGGGTGAAGCTCTGAGATGTCAGGAGAGTCATTTTCCCTAAAAAACTCATTGACTTTTCTCCAAAAGACCTCAAAAGCAAAACCAAGCTAAGTTTCATACTAAAAGAAAGAACTTTTTACACAAATTTTCTTGCTAATCCAACCACCTTTACTAAGAAACACCCTTAGTAACGTCCTTACCCTAGCTTTGAAAAAAAAAAAAAACAGGCGATATTTTCTAGATGAACAAACATTTAATAGGTGTCATATTAGGTAAGCGTATGGAGATTACTTTTAAATTTCTACCGAGGGCCATTTTTTGCTTCCCTAGAATTGCACTGCTGGTTGGGAGGCTTCATTTTAAATGGAAATCACCACAAAGGGCCAAGGGCTTTTGAATTAATATTCGTACTCTTTTGTCCGGGTTCTGTCTGTGACTACTGATGTATATCTTATTGCTACTTTTTTTTCAATATATTTACAACTAATATATCGAATTGTAAGGATGCCCAGCGGCGTATATTTAGTGGCAAGTGCTATTAAATGTAATTTTTCCGTCACACTGTTTTGAGTTTAGCTGGCCTTTATCAAATGGCAGTAAAAAATTTGGGCATTTAGACATTAGAAATATCAAACATTTACTTTTAACGGTAAGAATTCTGGGCATTTCAACACTTAAAATATTAAACATTTACTTTGTGTGCAGGCCTTGTGAGGATTGTCTTGTTTCTTTATATTATCCCAGCTAAAACGAAATCAGCCTAATTGGGTTAGTTTGTGCACGTTTTCCTTTTTTTTCTTTTTTTTTTTAATTTCAACCATACTGGACAAATTTTGATAAAAAATTTTTAGTCCAATACTTTTTAGTGAATACTTTCATTCTTTGAATGAAATCCCTTCCCTTAGAAAAACATAGGGCACACGTCCGTAAGCAGAGACTCTTTAAAAAGTATTGCTCTAAGAGAGTAATCCACCCTCTCCCGCCTCACTACAGTAAGAAGTGTTAGCATAATACTTTACTTTACACTCAACATTAGGACCGCCATTTCATAAAAATGTAAAATTCAATTCAATTCAGTTCATTAAAAATTAACTAAAAAAAACAGCTTTTTTTACTGAAAGTAAGGAGCGACATTAAAACTTAAAACGAACAGAAATTATTCTGTATATGAATGTCCCCTCCTCAACGCCTCGCTCTTAACGCTAAAGTCTTTTATTGTTGAAAAAAATAAAGTTGTGAGAAAGAGTCAAACTTTAGCGTAAAGAGCGAGGTGTTGAGAAGGGGACAGCCCCCTTCATATACAGAATAATTTTTGTTCGTTTAAAGTTTTAATGTCGCTCCTTACTTTCAGTAAAAAAAAACTTGTATTTTTAAGTTAATTTCTGAACGTTTTTAAATTAATACAGCTTTGAATTTGGCTCACCGTACATGAATAATTAAAACGAAATCCTTATATTAATTTTCCTTTTTTGGGTTAATTGGCTTTCTCGAAATTTTGTTCTGACGTAACATACAAATTAACTTACGTAACGAATTTCTATATTCGTACGTTTTTATTACGTATATTAGGGAGTTCGCTCCCTAGTCAATACCTCGCTCTTTACGCTAAAGATCGAATTTATTTGAATCACAAACCCCTGAATCACAAAGGCCGGTTAATCAGAATAGATAGCTCTTTTGAAAGTACTTAAAAACTTAGCGTAAAGAGCGAGGTATTGAATAGGGGGCGAAACCTCTCATATACGTAATAATTTCTGTTCGTTTTAAGTTTTAATGTTGCTTCTTATTTTCAGTAGAAAAAAAACTTGTTTTTTTATTTAATTTCTGATCATTTTTAAATAAAGCTGCAAAATCTGATGCCCCCTTTATGGATGTTCCTTCCCCCAAGGAAATATCCTCCATGGAAAGATCCTCCCCCGTAGCCCCTACTCCGACCCCGACCCCCCGCTAGAGAAAAATTCCTCTTGAAAACACCTGTATACTTCCCAATAACCAATACTATATGTAACCAATGGGCAAAGTTTATAACTTGCAGACCTTCCCCTGGGAACTGTGGGGGATTAAGCCATCCTAAAAGACATATTAATTAGCTTTTCGACTATGCTGAAAAAAATGGCTATCTCAAAGTTTTGATTCGGTGACTTCGATAAAAAAATGAGCATGGGAGGGGGCCAAGTTACCCTCTAATTTTTTGGTCACTTAAAAAGGGCACTAGAAATTTTAATTTCCGTTCAAATAAGCCCTTTAACGATATTCTAGGACTACTGGATCGATACGATCACCCCTGGGAAAAAAAAAAACAAAAAACACCCTGACAAAAAAAAAAAAAAAAAAAAAAAAAACGCATCTGTGATCTTTCTTCTGGCCAAAAATAGAAAATTCCAAATTTTTGCATATAGGAGCTTGAAACCTCTATGGTAGGGTTCTATGATACGCTGAATCTGATGATGTGATTTTCATTAGAGTTCTATGACTTTTATGGGTTGTTTCCCCCTTTTTTTTAAATAAGGCAAATTTTCTCAGGCACGTAACTTTTGATGGGTTGTAACTTTTGGATTCTTCTGATGTATCTATTGGTATCAAAATTCTGTTTTTTTAGAGTTTCGGTTACTATTGAGCCGGGTCGCTCCTTACTTACAGTTCGTAACCACGAACTGTTTGACAAAATGATATAACACATAACATCAATCTAAATGGCTGCCCAAAGAAAGACATAAAAGCACTTGATACTGGACGATCACATATACAACAAACATTTCACAAACAAAATCTTAACAAAGGAAAAAAACAAACAAAAAAATTGAAATAAATAATAATAAATAAACAAAAATTATGACCAATCTCTAATCATGAAAAAAAAGAAAACAAAAGAAAAAAAAATCATGTATGAACCAAGACCAAAAGAATTTTTTTTATTTTTCTCTTAAATAAACCAAGGTGCTCCTCCACCCGAATGTTCACTGGAAGAGAACTCCAAACCTTAGGACCTATGTATCTGACAAAGAAACCTGCTCTAGTTCCACTTCTGTATTCAGTGACTAGATTATCAGCATTACGGGTACTATAACTATGAAGTGATTTATTTTATCTTTATAAACCATAAAATACCTCAGGACTGATACAATTCCAACACTGATACGAGAATATTCCTGCTTGGTAGTCACGAAGTTGCCCGACATTAAGCACTTTAAGTTTATTATAACATGCCTCAGTGTTATTGACTTTTTCCAAGTATCCACCAATAAGTCATATAGCTTTGTTTTGAAGAATTTGCACTCATTTAAAATTTGAATAAAAGTTACTTGACCACAACACACACCCATATGAAATATATGGGTGGACTATAAAAGTAATAAAATTTTGTGGTGGTAAAAAATTCTTAAAATGTCGAATTGTTTCAACTCCGTGTGCGACTTTCGTTGCAACAACATCACCATGTCGTTTCCATGAAAGATTGTAATCCAGGTAGAAACCAAGGTATCGTGTTTCGTGCACTTGTTTCACTGGCTCCTTTGTAAACGAAATTTTACCATTCATGTCCTGGGGCTCACCTACTCTTGAATATAAAATAAAACTTGTTTTCGCAATATTAACAGAGAGTAAGATTAAACTAGTATAAATATTAAAACTTTTTAAGACGTGACTAACCTTCAAAATCAAACTATTTAAGCACCGACTAGAAAATATTAAAGCATTGTCATCAACAAACGAGGGGAGACAAGAGCCTGGCAGATAAAACCTCATCGTATCACCATATACCAAATACAGTAGAGGACCAAGCAGTGATACTTCTTGGACCCTAGAAGCTACAGGAAATAAGGCAGAAGTGACATGATCAATAATAACATTAGTAATCCTACCATTCCAATAATTTTCAAACCATTTTAAGCATTATCTTTTTATGACTATACATTCGAATCTTCACATAAAATACTAAAATCTACTGCATCAAAAGCTTTTTTAAAATCAAAGAATACTCTTAGAGGAATTTCGCCCTTTTCTAGACAATTATTTACGAAAGCAACGAGGTGAATAGCAGCATGACCAGTAGAGTGGTCTCTCCGAAAACCAAACTGCGTCTCACTTATTTGGCCATGCTTCGTAAGATGACCATAAAGGCGTTGATGGACCACTTTCTCAAGTATCTTGGAGAATAACGGCAATATTGAGATTGGTCTCCACTTACACATATCTGAATTAAAACCTCATTTGAATCGAGGTATTACTTTAGCTTGTGTCAAAGCATCTGGGACGGTGCCTGTTGTCAGGGATTTTTTAATAATGTGAAGCAAGGAAGGAAGTATATATATCATTGTAGCATTTAAATGTCCTTAGATTTACATCATCAATTCCAGCAGAATTTGATTTAATATTCTTAACAGTTTTTATAACCTCATCACTCGTACATTTTTCAATTCGAAACTCCAATTCTTCCCCTCGATCATCCATAAATTCATCTGAGAGAAAAAGTTTTGAATCATTTCTAGCACCCTCATGTGCTAGAATAAACTCATCCTGGCAAGCACTGGGCGTCTTATACACCATACTAATCAAAACCTTCCTTTTTTAAACCTCAATTTCAAGAGAAAAACTTTCTATCTTACCTACAATCCAAACTCCCAAATTTTTCTATATTAAAAATCCCAATCCACCACGGTTCATAGATGTTCGGTTCCTTACTTCAACATCATAACCTAAAAAAAAAAAAAAAAAAAAAAAAAATAAGCCGAGAGAGATTGGCCAGAATTTAAAAATGTTTCACCAATACCTACAACATCAAATTTGGAAGAAAATTCTTCAATCAACTGGAGCAAGTCCTGAAAATTTATATTTCTGTTGATATGGGGCCAATCTGGGTTCTGTTGGCTCACTTATTAAGAACAATTAACCCTGTGTAAAAAAAAAAGTTTCACTTTTGAAACGTTACATAATTTTTTGTTTTTATGGATAAGACTTTGAAACTTCCCTCTCAAACATGGATGATTTTATCAAGCATGTTTAAACATCAAGATATCCTTAAAACGTAAATTTTAACCTTATTCAAAATTATTATTACTAATACTACTACTAACAAATCCCTGCAGCACCAAACCGCCTGTGGCCAACACAACTACGCACGCTCCTCCTCTATTCCAAACTGTTCGAAGCCTCTCTCTTTACACCCTCTAAGGATTTTCCTATTTCCTTTAAATCTTTCTTTGTGGCGTCCTCCCACCCCAGACGAGAACGACCTGCTTTCCATTTAGTCCAAAACGATTGGCCGAAAAGGACAACCTTCGGCAATCTGTCATCCTTCATTCGAAAAACGTGCCTTAGCCATCTCAACCTTACTTTCATTATAGTCCTGGAAAGTGTGATGAACCATATTTTTCGTAAAACTTACTGTTTTAAATACTGTCAGTCAGCCAGGTACCCAGAACAATCCGTAGGCAATTTCTCTAGAAAACATCTAGCAAATCTCCATCTGCTTTTCGGAGTGCCCATGCTTCAAAGCCATATTTAACTACTGTCATCACTGTAGCTTCCAATATTCTAATCTTGGTTTGCAGACTTATCTTCCTATTCTTCAAACCTTTTTTTAACTGTGAAAAAACACGGTGCGAAAAAATTATCGGGATGAATATAAAAAAAAGGCTGACTTATTAATGTGTATAATGTTTTTTAAAGGATTTTTTTTTAATTGCTTCAGTATATACTGACAGTGTTGGCTAAGTGCTAATTTTTATTACCATAGACGAACAAATAGAGCCCTCCATTTCTATCTATTTAAAAAAAAATTAAATGATTACAAAAATCAAAGCAACTACATGAAATAATCAATAATGCACCCGTGCGTGATCTAGAAATCACCTTTTTTGTCCAATGCCTTGAATATTTATATGTCTAAAACCTAAGTTTTGCTTTATTATTTTTTGCACCTTAAGTCTTTTTTTCATTTCGTTGAATTCTTATGACAAAAAAATTTAATGTAGATTCCCAGCAGAAATCCATTTGGTACATTGGAACACAAAATATAAGAACCTATCAAGAGCCCTTGGAAAAACAGATGGTCTGCTGGTGCTGGGAATTTTTGTCATGGTAAGATAATTTCCAATTTTACCAAGCGATTCTAACATATAAAACTGGTGCGTAATTTAAAGTTTTTCTCGGAGCGAAATTTCAACGGAAAAGGAGAGCAATTTCTGAAATAACACAAACAATGGCCGAATTAGATATACAGTAAGAAAAACAATAAGATTAAAGAAAAATCTATTTTTTTTTTGGGGGGGGAGGTGTGGGGGGTCTGGGGGAGATGTTTTAAGGCTCCCTACCTAATCGGTTTAAGTATAAGTTTATAAATTAGTAAGTTAGTTTACGATTGTTTTTATAGCTTGTAGTGTGATGCAGTTTGGTAGGCACGTATGCATGCATTTTCCTTCGGACACTACTTCCCAGTATTTACGGGCGACTTCAATGCGGTTGTGGGAGTAGCAAAGCTGCCTGACTGCGATGTTTTAGGGAGCTCTTGGGAAACACAATATATACGGTGTGAATCTACTGAGTTCTGGAGCGATAAGGATCTTTCTTACAGAGTCCATGTGCAAACGCAGAAAGAAAATTAATGTAGTTTAGATCAAACAGTACATAGTAACGAACTGTAGCTAAGGAGTGACCCGGCTCAATAGTAACCGAAACTCTAAGAAACGGAATTTTGATACAAATAGATATATAAAAAAATTGGCTTTTTATGCTAATTTCAAATATATAAATTTTATTAGTTTTAGTCTTCCATCAAAGGTTACAAGTCTAAGGAAATTTTCCTGATTTTCAAAAAAAGAGTTAAACAGCCCCTTAAAGTCAAATGACCTCGATAAAATCACTCCATCAGATTCAGCGTTTTAGAGAACCCTATTGTAAATGTTGCAAGCTCCTATCTGCAAAAATGTTGAAATTTGTATTTTTTTTGCCAGAAGAAAGATCACGAATGCGTGTTTATTTGTTTTTTTTTTGTTTTTTTTCCCTAGGGGTCATCGTATTGACCCAGTGGTACTAGAATATCGGAAAAATTGTATGGCAACTGGGCCCCCTCCCCCACTCCTTTCTTCCCAAAAACGTCTGATCAAAATTTTGAGATAGCAATTTTCTTCATCATAGTTGAAAGGCCCAATAACAATGCCGTTGGGTATAACATGACCCCCCACAGCCACAGGGAAAAGTCTTTTATAAAGGTTGCCCATTGTTTGCGTATAGTATTTGTTATTGGGATATAGGCATAGTTTTCGGGTGGGGAGGGGAAACAAATTTTCTGCTGGGGTTTTTCCCACGGGGAAAATTTCAATGGGGAGGGAAGTTTCCAGGGAGCGATTCAGCACATTAGAGAACCCTATTGTTTAGGTTGCAAGCTCCTATCTACAAAAATGTTGAATTTTTTGTTTTTTTTTGCCAGAAGAAAGATCACGGATGCGTGTTTATTTGTTTGTTTGTTTGTTTTTGTTTCTTTTCCCAAGGGTCATCGCATTGACCCAGTGGTCCTAGAATATCGGAAGTGGGCTCAATTGAACGGAAATTAAAAGTTTAACAGCCATTTTTAAGTGATCAAAAAAACTGGAGGGCAACTAGGCACCCTCCCCGCCCCTTTCTTCCAAATATCGTCTGATAAAAATTTTGAGATAGCCATTTTGTTCATCCTCATTAAAAGGCCCAATAATAATGCCTTTGGGTATAACATAACCCCCCACAGCCCCAGGGGAAACGTCTTTTATAAAGTTTGCCTATTGTTTGCGCATAGTATTTGTTATTGGGATGTAGGCATATATTTCCGTGTGTGGGGGGGGGGGAGAAACAAATTTTCAGCTGTTTTTTTTCCACGGGAAAAAATTACATGGGATGAGAAATTTCCAGGGAGTAAACTTGTCAGTGGAAATTATACACTGGGGGAACTTGCCAGAATTCTTATAAAGAATTCTTTTTATAAGTCTTACTTTCTTTTTTTCGTCTCAAATTTACACACAGAGTGGTTAAGAGTAATTGTCAGGGGTAAATTTTCACTGGGATTAAATTGTCTAGAGGATAATTCCATGGGGAGGGGGTATCTCCGTAGAGGTGGGGTCAGATTTCCTGGAATTATTTAATAAATGACCAGAAATTAAATGAAAAAACGATCTTTTTTCAACTGAAAGTAAGGAGCAACATTAAAACTTAAAACAAACAGAAATTATTAGGGAGTTGCCCCTTCCTCAACACCTCGCTCATTACACTTGAGTTTGAATTTCGTCCCAATCCTTTAATAATGACTCCTGAAATACAAGGACCGTTTAATTACAACAAGAAAACGCATTTTAAAAGTTCAAAAAAACTTTAACGTAAAGAGCGAGGTGTTGAGGAGGGGGCAACCCCCTTTATATACGGAATAATTTCAGTTCGTTTTAAGTTTTAATGCTGACCCTTACTTTCAGTTGAAAAAAATTTTTTTTTTTATTTAATGCGAAAAAAGAGACAAACTCAATAGACTATATCCTTATCCCAAAACGGTGGAAGTCATCCTTCATAAATACCACTACTCTACCTAGAGAAGGTCTTAATTCATATAATATCCGTGTTACAGCTATGTTCATTAATCCATTCTTGTAATTGCTACAAACACTACATTTATTTGCTTACCCATGCAAAAGTTAGGGAGGTGGAGGACGTCTTGAGCATTGTACAGAAATTTCTAAGGAAGATGGGGGGGGGGGGTTAAAATCAACTTACAACTGGAAATATTGATTCTAATTTAATAAATAGTTATGCGGTAACAAACTAGCAAAACGATGTTGGCACAATGCATTATTTATTTATTTATATTTTTTTTTGTATGTTTCTTTTATACCAGGGCACTTCATATCGGATGAGCTGTCGTAGAAACTTCAAAAACGGCTCAATTGATTGGAAATTGGAAGGGCTTGTGTCCTTTTTAATAGTCGAAAGTGATTGGAAGCTAGCTAACACCCTTTCCACACCTAACGTCTCCCCAAACATATACAATCATAATTTTGAGATACCCATTTTGGTCAATGTCATTGAAAAATAAGGAAATTATGTCTTTGAGGAAGACATTACCCCCACAGCCCTCAGGGGTTATAAGTTATGCCCTGGAGGCATATAAGGTTTTTGTAGAAAGTGTTGTCGTAAAATATTCAAAAGGGGTTCATTAAATTGAAAATTCAAAGGGCTACTGTGTTGTGATGTGTATATTTATGGTATTTGAGTGGTGTTGTTGCAGATTCCTTTATTCTCCCTTTACAGGGGAGATAAACTCTGGCCCTAAGGTAATTAAACTTTGGTAGCGTGCCTTAGGCTATGACCGAACTAATGAAGCGTACCGACTGGGTATGTTCGAGGGGCTAAAGGTAGATCGTAGAGAGGTTATCTAAATTACAACACTTTTATTCAATTTACACATAATAATTACAGATATAGATATGCTACTGGGACTGGCTGCCCCAAGTAGACAACAAGTCTCAAAAACTACAATAATATATAATAAGATACAGACACTTACAATGATCCGACATAATCCCAAGGTATTTCTAATGAGAAAATAAACAGGCAGAGGTTCACCCTGCAAGTCAAAAGGTCGCCCTTCACTCTCAAAAAATCGGGGTATATATATGAAAAACTAACCACGTCCTTCCGGTACATTGACGCATTTAGCCAGGAAATTGGTTATTGAGCAAGTTCCCTCCAAGCCCACACATTCCACGAGTTTTATCTTTATCTTAAAAAGTGGTATTTTGAAACTTTGTTTTTGCGTCTTAATATATTTTTACTCAATTAATAATTAACTAAATTAGAAAGCTTTACCACAACTGCCCTTTTTAGTAGTAGAAAGTGATTAGAGGCAACTAACCCCCCTTTCTAACCCACTATTTCCCCAAACATATCCAATCAAAATTATGATATAGAAGTTTTGTTGAACGTAGTTGACAGTTCTGGATATTAGATCTTTGAAGATGACAACAGCCCCCCCCCCCCCCACAGCCGTCACGGCAAGGGTTGTAAGTTAGGGCATATGAGGTTTTTGTAGAAAGCGTTGCCGTAAAAACTTCAAAAAGGGCTCAGATTGGAAATTGAAAGGGCTAGTGCCCTTTTTAATAGTTGAAAGTGATTGATGGACAACTAACAACCTTCTCGCGCCAACCATATCTGCAAAAACATGCAATAAATTTTTTTAGGATATCCATGTTGATCAATGTAGTTGAAAATTCTGTAAATTATGTCTTTGTGGATGATGACCCCCCTCAGAGCCCCCAGGACAGTATTTGTAAGTCATTTCTTGGGGGCAAATTAATTTTCTATAGAAAGCATTGTCGTAGAAACAAAAAGGGCTCATTTGATTGAAAATTGAAAGGGCTAGTGCCCTTTTTAATAGTCGAAAGTGATTGGAGAGTAACTAATCCCCCTCTCACGCCCACTGTTGGGGTTCCACCTTTGTTTCTTTTCCTTTCAGATAAATGACCTGTTTTCATTCTAATTACATTTGCTTACATTTGCCTATAGTATACTTCTCAATGACTATTTAAAAATCTCGTTGCTAAGCTATAGTTGTGTTGCAATAAGTAAGCTTTGAAGTAAATTCTATTTTTGTGCTTCCTGGTTGGAGCCATTGAGTAATAGGGCTGGGAAGGTAGAATTGGTTTTGAATGGGGATTGAGATGATTGGCTGGGCCAAGCGAAAGTCCACCCCTATGAACAGTGCTGTAAAGATTATTATTTTTGAATTAGTCTACGTTGAGACCCCGTATAGGGAGTCTATAATGGGAATTTATAGATGTGTTGATTGTGACCGTTTAGAAGAATAAAAGTAAGATATTTTCTACAAACTGTCTACTAATTTTCCCGGAACCCAGGCCGGGTAGGAATAGAGTTACGAGATACCGTCATTATTATATTGACAGGGGGGTTTGTTACCTCCAACGAGAGAGTTAGAGCTTTTCTAGCCGTAACTCAAGGCGGGTACATTTGGCTTTAGAAAGTGGCCATTTGACCACTCGATCGCGTTGTCATACCCTGGGATAGGGTACACTGTAAATAGGGTAGTACCAAACCCGATATTTGCAGAAACGGTGTGGTACACACGGGCATCACATTATAATTTGGGGCCGGGGCTTTCCCCTCCAATAAGTGGTGACATCCGTATATTACCACGCCAGTGGCGTTGTGGGCTACCGGAATAATACTGGTGGCTAAATACCACGAACATTGGTGGCAGCAAGTAAAGGTCCTATCAGTAAACCTGATAGTAAAAGAATTCCACGTTTTCCAAGAGACAAGTAATTTAGCCTATAATAGTAGCCTATTGTGGTTACATATATAAAAAATCGCAGAGAATTTTTTTATATGTGGGCTGTGCCTAGTTGGATAATAATAAGTAATAAAATTTAAAAATCAATAGATCACGCGAATAATTAACTTGTGAGACAAGGGAGGCTGCGCCGCCCACTTAGAATCGGCAAATTAAAAGGAAACAATTTTTCACGAAAGGATAAAAAGAGATATTGATAAAAAAATTTTCATTTGGACGGAAGACGTTAAGTAAACCTTGAAATAATGGCGAACAAACGAAGAATTCAGACAAGATCTTCCGCAGTAAAACAAAAATCATATTCAGACGCATTGCAATTATTTGCGACCCCCGCTGGAAATACCCTAAGAAAAACACCATCAGATAGAACCTTATATCACTCAGGGGGTGAAATAGAAGAGAGTACCTTTGTAAAAATGGTGTTGTAATAGACAGTGAAATTGCCGGAAACGTAAAAAGGGCATTGGTAGAAAATATCACTATGGAATATAAAGAAGAATCGATGAAAAACAAAGTGCCAGCAAACGTTACTACCATTGATCAAACAGCCAATGAACCAAATAATACACAAGACGAAACGCATATTGAGCCTGTCGGTGACACACTAGTAAAAATTGTGTATGACTCGAAATGGAATAATGATTATTCTACTGATTACGAGCTAAAGAGAAGACAATACCTAAAATATCAAGAGAGAACATGGTGAACTATTTTTATGGAAGAGATTCAGAAGGTCCAATGTTGATCATTGATATTAATAATGTATAATAATATAATTTTGTATTAACATTCTACATGGCATTATTTCATTAAAAATATACTATGCATTACATAGTTATGTGTTCATTATTTTTAGAGTATGCTAGCATATCAAACGTTTAAAATGTCTATTAAAACATCGGAGGTGTAAGAAAAAGAATTTGTATACATCTATTGTCAGACACATACGATAAAATTGACAAAATATAGATATCAGAGTGAATAAATTTTTTCTATCAACATCTTTGTTAGATACATCGGATAAAATTGACTAAGTCTAAGTATCAGATTGAATAAATTCTTTATCAACATCCTTTCTCGGATATATTGGATAACATTGTCAAAATCAGGATAAACCTGAGATACACAACTAAAGACTAGACTTACAAATTTTCATCAAGTCAAAGTAAACTCTCGAGCAGGTCCACTAGCTTTGTGCTCACCTTAGTCTCTGTTCTCCCTGAAGTAACAAGGGTGCTATTATCAGCAAAAGTTTTAGGAGAATCTAAAGGAAGCAAGCTATGATTATTGGCACGATGAAATGTAAGATGACATAGACATCAGTGTAGAGGTGTATCGTTTCTAACTGCGAAAATTTTGTCATTTATATAAATTAAAAATATTACTGGTCATAGAATTGGTCCTTGAGCAACACCCTGGTCAACTTCTGAGGGTGAACAGAAAAGCGGTTAATGCAGATTATTTACCAGACAAGTAAGTACCAAAGACCTGCACTTCTTCTCTCGTCAAAATAAAAAGTTGAGAGAAAAGATTACTTTGGTTGATGAACCAAAGGCTTTAAGAATATCAAAGAATAAAGCAGCAGGAATAAAATAGGAGTCTAGTGCAGAATGAAGATAGTTCAATAGAAATACACAAGCATGCTAGGTTGAATGATTTCTGCGAAAACCAAATTGAAAATCATAAAAAAACAAACTTTGCAAGTAAGAACACTGTTGAGACAAGAAATCATCGCCTTTTCACTTCCCACGCCTACAGGCACATAAGGAAACAACAGTAGATCTCCATTTCAGCCAATTTTGTATCAGGGACCAAGGTAGTTTAAAGACTTATGCTTCTTTCTTCAGGGACCGATTTAGTGTGTTGTGCTGTCATCCCCTCTTTCAAACCGGTTTGGAGTCCATCACCATATATAGGACGAGAGGCGTCCTTCATTCAAGTGCCCCCAGTATTCCCATCTACTCGTTCTGATATCATTGGTCATCAGTAGTTGTTCAGCATCTGTCCTTATCTTGGCATTCGCCACTATCGGTCCGGCGGACTGCAAGCACTACATAGGCAATAATAGTTTCTCTAGATTCTTTCAAAGGTTCCATAATTCGCCCCCATATATATGTACAGAGAATACAAAGAGCCTTCTAAAAAAATTTGCTTGCAACAGACAATGCAGATTTTGGTCAGAATTTAGCTGGATCATTTCGTGACCCACCCTTATTTAAGATGATGAGTAGCGTTTTTGAAAGTATTTGGTAAAATACCATGTTGAAAGGATAGGTTAACAAGTTTCGTTAAGGGGGAAGCGATGGAAGAAGTATGAGTCTAATTAAGTTAGGAATATTATCAGGGCAAGGGGACGAGGAATTATTGTAATTTTTATATCAGACGTTGGACCCAAAAACATTCACTGAATGCATGGTGGCCCATGATGAGTTGAAACCTGATAGTGACGGGGAATAATTGACAGCAGTCTTTTTACCAATATTTGCAAAATATGAATTAAATGCTTCTTGAAAATTCAGTTCACCGCTGATACGTTTACAATCGACAGCCAGGCCGGTAAAGACTGAAAAAAGGGCCTAAGGACAGAGTTTAGCACCTGGGATGTTTCATGGATGTCTTTAGCACAATCTGATAAGCAATTTAAGTAATAGCCTACTGGGACCTTGGCCTTTCGAAACCCAGAATTGTAAATATACCTGGGTAAAATTCTATTTTAAGGGTTTCTTGCTATCTTGAAAGTTTGTTGAGTTATGTGAAAGAAACATTGAAAAAGGAATCCGGGGCCAAAAATATATCACGAGAAGGTATTATCGCCAGGCTACTATGTCTACTATTTTCAGGAGGGCATAGAAGATTACATGCATGGCAGGTCTATCTGAATTCTGACAAGAACATTATACCTTGATTTAAGTTTACAATCTCTTTTCACTGGCTTTAGTTTTTGAAAATATTGTTTAGGATATGGATTTACATGTCTTTAAAGCCCTGTAATTCGGGATTGAGCCCATAGATGAAGCTTAGAACACTTTCGTTGTGCCTCAATTGAGCAAAAGCTGTATTTTATACATGGTTCCCCTTCTATAACTAAAAGGACTATATATAAAACTCTATTTATGGGAGTTTTGTTCACCTAACTCGACTACTTTTCGGGATGGTAAACAACCCCCGAACTAGAATTTTACCATGTTCCTGCTGAATTGCTGAAGGTGAATAGCCTTCGTTGAGAAGCTAGCAGACTTATAAGCCCTCCAGAGATTGTATTGTCTCCTCGAACTTGGTCAAGAAGACCAGTGGACATCCAAGGATTTGCAGGAAATCTTTTAGATCTACGATTAAGCGATGAAGCAAAGGAAGTATCAGGAACAGTATCTTTAGTAGTTTTACAAAAAGTAACAAATAAACGACAAAAATCAGAATCAATCTCATAATTACTGCCAAGAAATTTCTACCAATCGGCCTAAGAAGAGTTAATTCCGTCTTAGAACCTCTAAAGAATGTATTATTAGAGCCCTGAGTCCTGTTAGAAGTCATATTTTCAAAATACTAAAGTAACGAGTCATTTTCCTTTTTGTTCAAGCCTGGAAATTGTTAAGTGTCATGTATAGGGTTTTTGGTCATGGCAACCCCAATGGTATACTTTTGTTTCGATCTGACGCCATGTTTTAGGGATTTCAGGCTATATTTCAAAATTTCCTTAAAAAAAAAGTTAAATAACATTTTTAAGACTAATTTAGATAATGGTTACCATGCCTTAATTCGCCAGAAATGACAATTTTCTCTCAATTGTCAGTTTTTGTTTTTAATGCGTTTTTCTCCTTTTTTATTACTATGGGCTGTGGTTCGTCCTTTACTAGGTCACAGCTGCCACTGCAACCGTGATAGTAGCTAGAACAAAACAGGGAAATGATAAGAAATATCGCTTACTAAGACATAATTCTGAATCATAGTAACTGTAACATAGTAAATGTAAGGTTCGGTTGTGTCTGAATGGAGACAGAAACTGTTTTATGAACTTCCATATTAAGTCAAACTTATATAGGAAAACTTATATAGGCCTAGTCAGTGAGTTACACATATTTATAAGTAGTAGGCTAAATATGTCACTGAGTTATATATTTCTGTATATAAATTATACAGGCCTAGTCAGTGAGTTAGACATATTTATAAGTAGTAGGCTAAATATGTCACTGAGTTATATATTT
>JAQQPU010011949.1:0-14259 GCA_029168905.1 Artemia sp. Kazakhstan ARC1039
TCCCGAACATAAATCCTAGATACACCCTCGCGTGAAGGTGAGATGGATAACCTCTTGTTTTATTTAAAAAAAAAAATCATTAAACATTATCAAATCCTTTGGATTAAATGAGCGATAATTTTCTGCTTTTCTTACCGATTTTTTATACCCCGGGCACTGTTACTACAGTGAGGTTCATTGACTATTATACTAAATATATGAACTTCCTTGAAGTTCATGACTGGGCAAATTGAAGAATGATTTAAATTTATTTCTACTCGGAAAGGAGTAACCTATAGCAAATATGCGGGATAAAATTAACAGATTCAAATGTGAGTTGGTTTTATTTGACAAACTTTTTCGAGAAGAAAATTTGACGCATTTATCTACATGTCATAGGTATAAAGCAAGTTCAGGTAACACTGTATCATATCAGAAATACTCTGAAAGTATTTGGAGCCAGATTTGGATATTTAAATTCTTGGACAGGAAAATAACATTATTTTCATCTATTTTTCAATGGATATAGAATTAGTACCTAATGATAAGCAAAGGGAAATAATCTGATTCCGTGGAATTTTGCTTAATAGAACAATTCAAGGAAGTTGGCGTGCCTGAAATTTAGATCTATTTGTAACTCAATTTTGAAGATACTAGAAAATAGTCGTATGAGATTATCTTCATATTTGGAAGTAAATACAGGCACGAGCAGTTATTTCGCTTACGAACGGCAGAAGTCTCCACTCATTACAAATTAATTGCACAAATTAGTCGCCTTGGTTCGGTGTTAATAATAATGGCTGTAAACAGTAGAAATAGAAGACTTGTGGAACTGGATAAAATAGAAAAAGTAGAAGGCATATTGCTACTACTACTAACAAATCACTGCAGCGCCAAACAACCTAAGACCAACGCAACTACGCACACTCCTCCTTCATCTCAATCTGTTTAAAGTCTCTCTCTTCTCGCCCTTCCAGGAAGTTGCAGACCTGCTTTTTGTTGGGCCCTAGATGGTTGGTTGACAAGGACGATCTTTGGAAGATTCACAAGGACGATTCACAAAATGTGTCCAATCTATTTTAACTTTTCTCATTAGAGCCCTAGAAATCGGGATAGAACCACATTTTTATTACTGCTTACTGTTTAAAATACGGTCAGTCAGACGGGTATCCAAAATAATCCGTAGACAATTATCTCTAGAAAATGTCTAACAAATCCTCCGTCTTTCGGAGCGCCCACGCTTATAAACCATATTTGACCACTGGCATCACTGTAGCTTCTAATATTCTAATCTCGGTTCTTAGAATTATCTTCCAATTCTTCTAAACTGTTTTCAACTGTGGAAAAACACCCTGGGCCTGGGCTTTTTTACTTTAACATCTTCACGGCACCCACCGTCTTTACTAATAATACTACCTATGTGAGTAAGTGTCTTGCCACTTTATCGATCTTCTCGTTACCCAACACTACGTCTTCACCTTCACTTATTCCCAGTCTTAGCGACTTAGTCATCTTAACATTAATTTCCATATCCATTCTTTCGCCCTGAACTCTTAAAACTTCTAGAATGCATTCATTTTCTATGTTTTATTCATTTTGTATATTACATTTTCATGTGAGTAAGTGTCTTCCCTCTTGATCGAGCGTCTCGTTACCCAACACTACGTCTTCGTCTTCATTTATTCCCAGTCTTAGCGCCTCCCATGTATATTCTTGCGCCCTGAACTCTTAAAACCTCTAAAATGCCTTCATTTTCTATTTACCTTGTGGAAGTAAAAATTTGTTCTGAGGCAACTTTGGCAGGGTATAAGTATTAAAATTACTGCTGGGGGTGGGGAGAACATCCCCTAAAAGTGAAATATTATCATTCGGGTTATTGTAGGGAGGTTTGCAGTAAGGCTCAAACTCACCACCCTGAACCGAGAGACTACTAAACCGACTTTGAAGTGGGAGGGGAAGAGGTTCACTTTTAAAATTTGGGGGTAAATTGAGAGAGCCGCGGGTAAAATTTTGCTCTTTTGTAAGGTTTTCTTCTATAAAGAGGGGAAACTATATATTTTATCTGAATAATCACGAGTAATCAGTGAAGCATTCACTGGTTTATGGTTGGACTTTAAGAATGAAGCTTTAACTGGGCGATGGGATGGAGCGGATAATTTTTGGGGCAGACTATTTATTATAGGATAATTTTCGCATGTGGGAACTCTCAAACCAGAGTCACATTAATAGGGTAGCCAGGGGGGATAAAGCGTTAGGGAAGGGAGAAAGGTTTTCTGGTGATCCGGGAATAAGTCGAATTGGGAGTGTTCTTTATATGGGGGGATGGGAAGGCAAGATGATGCTGGGAGAGGGAAGTACGATGGAGGGTGTCTGAGATGGGAGGGGTCGAGTTTGTTTCGGCAAATAACGAGTGGAGTCCAGAACCAGTCGGTAACTTCTTGGACGCACGAAGAAGAACGGAGTCAAAACGAAATGCATTTTTGGGAGGAATATGAGTGGGGAGGGGGGGGTAGAGGATGAATACCGTAGGGGAAATCCTGGGGAAAAGAAACGGCGGGGGGCTCCCGAAAAGAAGTCGAGAGCTACTGGCTGGAGATGAAAGGGGTAAACTGGTGCTGGGGTTATCATGTGTATCAACCTTTAAGGAACTGTTTCGAACATCAAAGAATGGTATAATGGTGAAAATAGACGAAGGGAGGGGACATGGTATCGGTTATTGCAATGGTGAGTGAGCAGATATTATTTTTTTAATTCAGATGGGATTTTATGAAAGCAATGATCGCCCAACCATCTAAGGCCAAACGAAAATCAGGTCGTCGCCGAGTGGATTGGGGAGATGCTGCAAGGAAAATTTTAGGGGAAATGGTAACTTCTTGGGAGGCTGTAAAGAAGGAGGCTTTGAATAGATTGGGGTGGAGGTGGAACTTACGTAGCTGTGTTGGCCTCAGGCGGCTTGGTGCTGCGGCGAATTGTTAGTAGTGGTAATGATAGCGGAATAGGAGCTGAATGTCAAGGTGGGAGGAGTTTTGACGAAATCGGTGGAGTTGGATGATGATACAAGAAATAGGGAAAGCGGGGGCCCTACAAATTATTCCTGCTTCTCTGAATACCGTCACAAATATTATTCCTATCTGTGTATGTTATACAAAAATCCTGTTGATGTAAGAAGGAATAAAAACTATCGTCTTTGCCATGCCTAAAGATTATATCTTATCATTTTTACGCTTCTCGGATGATTGCGAAAACTGTTTTCTAATCCCTTCTTAAAAGGAGGACCGGCAGAAAATGCTTGCTCAGTACGCTTTCATCCTTTTAATCTAAACCGCCCTAGTGAACCTCTCTTTGAGAACGGTTTAGAAAATCGTTTTTGGCAAATATGTCTGAGATGTAAAAACGGTAGATAGGACTTCTAAGCGTGACGTTGACGCTCTATAGAAAAAAAATAGTAAAAGGCGGAAACAAATGTTCAACAAAAACTTTGTCAGGTTGTGTTTCAATACACCCATTCTCTTTTCTTATTACTGTGTTTCTTTATTCATTTAGAGAGATTAGTAGCATCTCAACCCCCCAAAAGTAGGATTAAGGATAATCAAGAACCAGAAATTAGGGTATCTAGATATTTCTTTAAAATGTTTTTATAACTACCAGTATTGCATCATAGTTTTATTTTCAGCCGGAGAGGATAGATCCTTTGACAGGCAGTGGTTACGACGTTCGTTCGGATGTTTGGTCCTTAGGTATGACCTTGTATGAGCTGGCTATTGGTCGATTTCCCTATCCCAAATGGAACTCAGTTTTTGAGCAGCTAACTCAAGTAGTGAATGGTCCAGCACCACAACTCCAGAACAATTATAATGGGGTAGAATATACCCACGAGTTTGTAAATTTTGTAAATACCTGGTAAGTAACTACTATTCTCTTTTGCTGAAATAAATAGTTAAAATTCCACTTAGGAAGGAATAGAAATGCAGAAAAATAAACGCAGCCTGATGTCTGAAAAAACACAAGACTGTCCAGTAAACATTGTCAGTCGTGAGTCAATCTGAAAAATTTGGGTCGCTCCTTTGTGATTCTGCTGGGCTTTCCCAAAAGGCAAAACTCAAAATGTTTGAAAACTTAGTCTTTTCTTGTGCCTACAAGTACAGTGGACATTGCCCGTCATGAGTCAACCCAAAAATCTCAGTCACCCCCATTGCAATTCAAGTGGGCTTTGCCCAGTACGCAAAGCTCATATAATATGAACAATCTCAGTCTCCCACTTGGCTGCAAGCCATGTGGACATGATCGGTCATAAATCTTTGAATCATTTTTGGGTCTCCAATTGCCTTCAAGTGGTCCTACAGAACTAACAGACTATTTGAAATAATCTTACTCTATGCAAATTTACCTTAGTTCTACCTTAAGATGAATGATAGACCATCATCAAAAAGCGAAAATAATCATTTTCATAGAACTCTAAAAAAGTTAAGCCAGCTGTACCTCTTACAGAGACTACCTGTCTTTGCTACACTCTAATTAGTCATGACTCTCATGTCTTTTATCACTTTCATCAAGTTGATAATCTCCAGCTCAAGCACGAATGTACAAACAGCAGGGTTATCACCCAAGTAAATCCATTGGTACCACCATAGCCGATAAAATCTATCAAATTCGTCAAAAAAGCACTGCATTCTGCATAGGAACTTAAACTCACGTTCTCCAACAGGAGCATAGCTTCAACCCACTAGAAACATTGAATTATTTAGGATATGTACGTACTATGGCCCTTGAAAGTTGCCACAAGTGGTAAGCCAGTGCCATCGGTGGTAACTTTCATTCAAATGTATTGGTTAATTTCATAAAATCGCAGCATTCAAGTTTTATTTTTGCCATTCCCAAGTTATCGATAACCCTTAAACATCTGAAACCCAGTATGTTTCAGTTCTTTCTCGAATTGAGATTTATTTGGGTTTAGCCAATATATTTCAGCCGTTGATGTGGTAATTTTAAAATATGCGACTTCCTTTTAGAAAAACAGTGAGCCATATCTAGTTAGTTTTGTTTAGATTTATTTATAAATAAACAATTTTAAGTACACAATATTAAGCTCAATGCTTGTTGTTACTTGCTGCAACACCCACAAAAAAGAAACAAACACACAAAGGTAACCTACTAATTGGTAAACTGATTTATATAAAATGGTGTCATCAATCCTCTTAGTGACTCTTTAAGCGTTAACTAGACTCATTTGTCTCCTGCGAAATTGGAGGGAAGAGATCTGGAGTGTGGGAAACCTTTGGGGTTATATTATAAAGCAAGCAAGATTATAAAGATCGATCATCCTCTTAGAAGCCCTCCTCTGTATTTTTTGGATCTGGCTGACATCATTGGGTCTGGCAGTCCTCTTAATAATTCTGTAAGCATTAACTAGACTCGTGTGACACCTGCGAAATGGAGGAAAGAGATTTGGAGTGTGGGAAGTCTTTGGGAATGTAGAAGGCTACATGGGCGCCCATAAGCTGAATTCCAGGGGGGGCAAACTTCGTCTAATTGCTACTTTTAATGCTATATAATAGAAATCTCAGAACAAAAATATGAAAATAAGGCAGCATCATTCAGCCAGGGGGGGGGCAAGATCCCCCCCCCCCATATGGGCGCCCATGGAAGGCTATAAAGATAGATCACCACCTTGGAAGCCCCCCTCTGTATTTTATTTACTTTATGTTCTTCTGTCATATTAATTGAAAACCAAATTGATGAGTTACATATTTGGTGAGGTCAGGGGCGGATCTAGAGCAAAATCTTGGGGGGTTCAATGTGACAAAGGCGCCAATAAGCAAAATCCTGGGCGGGGGGCAATGTGACAAGGTTGTCAATAATTGAGCCAATTGACCATTTATTTAAAAAAAAAAGAGTGAAAAATAGAAAAAAAAACAAGGATTGAGGGTGCCAGAAAAAAATATTGGGCGCCCAGGGCCCCCCACGGATCCGCCACTGGGTGAGGTCAAACACGCAATTTAAATAATATAAGGACGTTAAATGGAATAAAAATGATCAGGATAGGAAAAACGTCCCTAGTGAAGTCAAACGCATGTGGATAGGTTTACTATTCTCAGTTCCAACCAGAAAGTCATCCTGGTTCTTACCTGTTTACACTTATTACTGCAGACTGAGTGTTTGCAACCAAAGTAAGCGATTCGAATATAGTCACAAAACGTAGAAACCTATGTATCGACAAATACTTTGGGGGCAAATCGGATGACCTGCCCCCAACCGCGCTTTGTACTCCCGGCCGAAGGCACTTGGTCATCATATGATTTAAAAAAGAAAAGAAAAAAAAGAACTTCACAAGTATTTCGACAATGCTCGTTCGATAATGCAGTTTATCAAAAACGTTTATTTATAAAGACATTAAAAACTTATATTACAAAAACGTCTTCGAGTTTAAACTAAATATGTCAAATCGCCGAGGTTTATAACTATGTATCTAGAAAGAAGCTGCAGAATTCCAACTATTCATCTAGAATTAGAACAACTATTTATCTAGAAAGAAACCGCAACTTCCAATAATTCACAGAATTTACGCTTTTCCTTTTGCGGCGGTATCCGTTATAAGGTTTTGAGAGTATTTACACCTAAATGAATTGGAATCGAAATTTGTGAAAATAACATATAAAACTTCAAAAATCCTATTGATTGGGGAATAAGCGGTAGAATGCTTCATGTGTGTTCTGCTTCGTCTTATCTCGTACTTCCATTTTATTTAATTCAAAAATAATTAAGGCTTTATAAAGGTTTTACTTATTTTTTGAAATTCTTAATTTTGTGCTTTTACAGAGCTTTTGGTCTTGCCAAACTTTCTTATTTATTTTTGTTTCTTTTTTTTTTTAATTAAGATTACATATTATTATTTTTTATCGTCCTGCCCAATGATAGAAAAAATGAAATTTTCAGTTATGAAGAAAATATCTCATTCAGTTCAGTGACTGTTGATTTTTCTGGTAGTCTGGAATAATTATTTTCCCATTTCTTTGCAATAGAGTAAACAATTGTTTGAAAGTTTTCTATAATATTTTAAAGAATCAAATCAAAATCAAATCCCAAAGTCTCTAGAAATTCCATTCATCTAGCTCAATTCAACCCCTAACCACTTAGTGCATTTTGTCCGTGAAACGATGTTTACCCTATATGGTTGGTATATAGTGCTTTCTTTTTCTTGATATATTCGGCAATCATTAGACCTACTCCGCGTTCAGCAGAGCTATTTGCAATAAGTTGAAATAACTTATTAGAACAAGCGTTATTATTTTGCTCTATTGTGCGCGGTCTGAACTTCAAAATGGATTTCTTGCAAACCCATCGATTTGACTTCGCCATTTTAAACCTTACCTTACCATTTATTAAGTTACCCAACTTTAACAATTATTATTCGTACTATTTTGGCACTTTTATTGATAGAATAGAAAATGCCCCCCCCCAGATTTTGAAAAAAATGTGCATAACAAATTGAAAAAGAAAAATTTGCCCCTCCCCTTTAATTTTTCGTGAATTGGGTAGAGATTCTAACTAAAGAACCAATTGATATATATATTTATTTAATGATTTTAAAATTATTTATCTATATTTCTCTTGAGTAGACTATTGTTTGAGTATCAGCCCTAGCTAACTGAGTAGATTGCAAACCTACCGAACCTTTGAAACTAACAGAAAATATTGTTAGCTTGCTAATAGGTAAATATTCCAAGTTTTCTATCTGCAAAAGGGAGAATCTCAGCTTATTGAACTTCGAAGCGAAATGATCAATTGCAATAGGTTTCAATAAGCATTTTTTAACGCAATTCAATAATCGCAATTCGCTATTTAACGCGAGAAACTACAAAACCAATTGCAATATCTTATTTGTCTATATATGCACATATATAGCGAAATAATTACATATTTAGATACATATATAGCGCTATATATACAGCGAAATAATTAGTTACAATATGTTTCAATAAGCGTTTTTGAACGCAATTCAACAATCGCAATTCGCTATTTAACGCTAGATTACAAAACATATTAAAATAACTTATTTGTCTATATATGTACATCTATAGCGAAATAATTACGTATTTAGGCACATATATATAATTAATTGCAATATGTTTCAATAAACGTTTTTGAACGCAATTCGCTATTTAACGCTAGAAATTACAAAACCAATTGCAATAACTTATTTGTCTATATATGCACATATATAGCGAAATAATTACATATTTAGGCACATATATAGCGCTATATATACAGCGAAATAATTAATTGCAATAGGTTTCAATAAGCGTTTTTGAACGCAATTCAACAATCTCAATTCGCTATTTAACGCTAGAAATTACAAAACCAATTGAAATAACTTATTTGTCTATATATGCACATATATAGCGAAATAGTTATTTGCAATAGGTTTCAATAAGCGTTTTTGAACGCAATTCAATAATCGCAATTCGTTATTTAATGCTAGAAACTACAAAACCAATTGCAATAACTTATTTGTCTATTCAGAATCGTCATATCACAAAAAGAAGTCATTAAAGGAGTTAAGTATCGTTTAGTTGCAAGGAGACGGGAGAAATCTCTGCTCCGTCACTACTAGACAGAGAACGACGTTGCGATGTCAAAACAACGTGACCAATTTTTAATTTGCCTTTTTTTTTAGCTTGATCAAAGAAGAACAGTCTCGACCGAAGTATTCCCAGTTAATTGAACATCCTCTAATAAAGTCCTATGAGGGTAAAGAAGTCGACATTTCCAGATATTTTACGAACATTCTTAATCAAATGGAAGCTCAAGGGTACGCCACATACACTATGAATGATCAGTGGCCATGATTTCAAGGGGGGTGACCATGACTTTTTAAAGAAAGTAGAAGAGACTTTTTGTTATTGATTTCATTCGTGTAATAGATGATTTATTTATTTTTGACAAGTCTCTTTAGTTAACATAGTTAAAGATGAAGTATTTACAAGCTCTTTACTCTCCTTTTTTTAAAGGGTAAGGCAAAGAGTATGGGTAAGTTATAAGAGTGGAAACTGGCGCTAATAAGGACAAAAAATACTTTCAACACCATCTAGCGGTTGGCGACACTTGGCATTTTGTCAAGCTTTGCAATCATTTTCCTGTCTGGAACTGAGATCAAACATTTATTACTATACTAATTTTACCAACTAAACAAATTAAATATTCCTATTATTACAGTAAAAAAATCTGTGACGCCAAACGCTAGATGGTGTTGATGTTTTTGTCAATACTAGCGGCACTTCCCACTCTTGTAAGTTATATATTTGCGGTAAGGAGCAAAAGACAAGGAGGTACGGAGTCTTACCACAAAGGTTGTAGCCTTACCACCTTTGTGGTAAGGAGCAAAGGGCATGGAAAGGCATTCTTAAATGAGAGATTCAGTTCCCAAATCGATTGGTTGTAAACTAAAGTAGAGATAAGTTGCAAAAAGACATCACTAATTATAGGTTAAATGTGCCAATAGTTATTGGAAAAATTATTCAGTTTTTTTTTCTTGTATAGAGAGCCTGTCATACAAGAAATTACAACGTGTAAAATACATTTTACTTGAATCAAATACGCTCCAAGCATTCCGTTAAACCATAGTGTGACATAAGTTCTTTAAAGAAGTGGAAGAGACTTCTTGTTATTTATTTCATTCATGTAATATATTATTACTTTTATGTTTCTTTGGTTAACCAAATGCATAACTTGGAAAAAGGCTCCTATTATAAATAATAAAGAAATGTATGAAAAAGAAAATTTAATACATAAGTGGCCAAAATGTCAGCCTCTATTTGAGATCCGAAGCTAGGGATAAGGAGTTTGATAAAACAAAATCCTGCATTCCGGACAAGGAAACCTATTTGACAAATTCTCGTATTGATCAGTGTTTTTGAGAAGAAGGTAATAACATTCCGATTACTTCCGATTTGACAAAGTCAAATACGTCGGCGAAACAACATGACTCATAGGCTTATTTCTTTTTCATGAGATTGTAAATCTCTTAGTAGAAGCTAGATCTCTGTTTAGATTGTACCTCTCTATGTTAAATGGATAGTTTTGCATCTTTCAAACAAGATAAAAAAAATGATGCTCTGCTTCTTCTTGATGGTCACCTTTAGTTACAAATTTTTGATTGATATCAGATTGCGATTTAAATATAATGACAACTATTAACAACCCAGATCACAGCTAGTGCCGGAGTTGGATGCTTTTTTTGGGGGTGGGGGGGGGGTTCATATGTGCTCACTTCATTTCAGACAGTATAAATTAAAAGTGCCCAATTTTTTCATAACGTAGTCTCACTGACGTACTGAATTTACCGGTTCGTGGGACTAAGTACCACTTCATAAGCATGAAAAAGCGGATCTGATCTCTCAGAACTACTAGGCAGCTCCCAAAATGTAAAAAAGTAACCTTACTGAGCTATTAAAATTTATGGCTTCATCCCAGGCCTCTCACCACTTGTTTCTTAATTTCGACAAGCCCTGTGGACCAAAATTTTCGTTTTATGGCCCCGACATGGCACCAATTTGCCACTTAGCTGTGGCACGATCTCTCTGATGCTTGAGAAGAGCTGTAAAACTTTCAATTTTCGTTCAAATGAGCCCTCTTTAATGATCTACAACCATTGGTTCGATACGATCACTCTTGATTAAAAAAAAGTCCAATAAAAAAACGCCTATGGCTATTCTTTTTAGGGAAATTCTGTATTTTTAAAACCTTTGCTTTGGGTGTCTAAAATATGTTGAATTTCAATGAATGTAATTTTCAGTAAGGTTGAATACTTTTTTTTCTAAAATTATGCAAGTCTTCCTACATTAATTATTTTTGATGGGTAGGTTTAAAATTAACTAACTCTACATTTATGAAATCACCATAAAAAATAAATCTTTTAAATCCATATGTATTTATCAAGGCTCCATTTATAGAGTTTTTTTTTTTTGTTCCTACTGACAAGGTTCACTCTTATTCTAATTTTTCATTGCGTTGCCTTTTTTTTACATATACACTTATGAACATCAAAATTGTCTTTATATACCCTAATTTTCCAACAAATCTTTTGGTACTAACCAGACTTCCACGCACAGTATTTTTTGGATCAATACTTGCCATTTACAACGAATTGGTCACTATAATAACAAAGGGAATTAAAAACCTGAAGGCTATTTAATATTTTAATTTATAATACAACATGACTAAAAACGGTCCACACAAAAGCCTCATGATACCTCACCAAATACTTTTTTAAAGGATTTTACATCTAATACCTGTCCAAATCTAAGGGTAAACAAGAATTTGTATTTATTTGAATATGTTCTCATCCTTATATAAATATCTGTTAACTTATCAGGAAGCTCTTCAACCAATACGACATCATTCACTGGTATAATAATGTCCCGTCGATTTCCAAAAAAAGTCAAGTGGGCTATTCTTAAATTTTCACCAGATTTGTCAATGTACATAAACCCAATAAGCTTTCTAGAAAGTTCACCCATAACGCCAAGCATTCCCAGGGCTATTACGGAAATTATAACAACATTACTAAGTTCGCTTTCATTTACGAGACCTTGGGCGCTCAATGAATTCACTAGCGGTATAGATGCAATAGTAATACCTGTTTGATATATTTTAAGTCTGCAAATTAAACGAGCAGCCCTTATATATTTAAACTTATAAATTGGTGTATAATTATCCAGGTCCACTGCACCTTGTTTTTCATTAAGGAAAGGGGTTGTTGAAATGGACCTTAGGACATTTTTCACAGTGTAAGACAGTCTGAAGTAAGCATATCTGGACCCGAGTGACATCATGAATTTTGAAGTTCAAGAATCTCAGTGTTATCGGCTGACGTGATTGACTCTATGCTAACTTGCCCGTTTGCTTGCAAAGACTCGTATAATTCTTTATATTGCCTATTTTCTGTGTTATTCAGTATCTCTAAGAAAAGATCTTCAACTTCAACTTGAACTTTACTAATTTCGTCTTTTAATTTATTATTTTTGATAATGAGATCTCTTGTCTTTGTTGTAATTTCAAGAAGGCCACTTTTCTTTAAAATGTCTGCTGTCCTTAAAAACCGTTGCCGTCTGTTGTGCTCCCTGTTACCACTGTTAAAATGTGTTTCTGTACTGCTTGATGACTGGCTTTGATCAGACATGTCAATTTTCTAATGTGAAAAACACCATATTTTCCTGTAAGAAAGAAATAACTTCATTATAATACTTAAAATAGGTCAACCAAATAAAGATCCATCTAGAAAACTGCCAATATTGCAGCCATGGGTACAGCATGCCTTATTTTCTAAAAAAAAAAAAAAAATCCAAAGTGTTGTTCCCATAACATAAACAGGAAACACTGTCTTAATGCTCTCTCCTTATTTGTTTTAAGATGGAAACGCTCTTGATCAATAATGTTCATGGACAAACAACCAAACTGAATAAGAAACTGATAAATCAACTCGAAAAAAAGAGACTAAAAGCTGCAAAACTCTAACATTAGAACTCACAAGGTTAGGAGGGGATACTAACTTACTAAGTAAAAACAGAACAATATCATCCTGTCTCTTTTGTTGATCCAGTACTTGAAGGTACATGAACAAAAATGTCGGCTTTTCCACTTTAAAACATATCCTTCACTAGCGTATAGATGCAGAGACTTCCTAAATGTCTCTGCCTGCAGTAAGTGTTCTGGCAAAGGGTGGTAGAGCTTTTAAGTCTATTGATATTACCTTAAATTGCAGTTTAGAACAGGGCGAGTTAAGGATTTCAATCCTTGTGATGACTTCTATAGGAATGATTTTCTTGTCCAGTTACTCATTACTGCAGGCCTCCCACTGGGTTCATAATTATGAAAAAAGGTTCATAAAGTTCATATTTTTCTTGTCATCAGCTGGAAAGCACTTGCGGTTGCTGTTTTTTCCTTATAAAGGACAAGCAAAGCAAATGTATGTGCAAGAGTTTTATTTAAAACGCTTCAAACTGTAACACTGCATGTTTTGTGAACATGCATTTTCTTCTGTTCAAAAAGACATTGTTACATCTAACTTGGTTCCTATATTGGCCCTATATCTTCTTGTACTAAGCTATCTTTTGGTCTTTTCCTTTTTCTGCTTGAGTCTTTGCTACCTTTGTAGAGTTTTCTAGTAGTAATATTCCTAAATAGTTGATTTAAGCTTATGAGCTGTTGCAGCTCTCTGTATGTTACATGGGAATGCTGATGTTGAATGTGATTCTTCCTGGTCAGGTTGGATCATGACTGAGGAAAAATCATTGATGGAAGTCAAAATGCTCAATGCTAGACTGATAGTCTCTGATGCTCTAAAGAAGTTTGAGAACAGGCCCGAGATAGTCTCTATTACCAGAGAGCTGTTGAATTTGGGGTGAAATGCGTGCCAGAGCTATAAACTGTACGTGGAAGCTGAAGAGGAGTCCAAAAGGAAAGAAGAAGAAGAGAAGAAGAGGAAAAAAAAGAGGATGTTATCTGAGAAGAAGACCATTGAACACCTGGAAAAAGATTTGATTGAGAAGAAGTCAATTGAAAAGGAGAAGAGACAAGTAGCAGAAAGGCTTCTTCAAGAAGCTAATGAGAAGCTGAAAAAAGCCATAGATGCCAAAGACTTTGTAGAAATAAGCCTCGCACAAAGTATGATCAAGGCATCGATGCGCGGCATATGATCGATGCGCAAAAAAGATGAGGCAGCCAGAGAGGTTGAGCTGATACAGAGCAGGGTAAACAAACGAAAGCTGTCCTTAATTTCGTCATATTTTTCCAAAAGGAACAAGTAGAGTGAACTATTTTGTACTATTGTATTTTGTACTTTTATACAAATTAAACGCATTTAACTTAACTCATGAAAAAAAAAGGAAAAAAAAAAGAAAAAAAAAGAAAAAAAAAAGAAGAATATGTGCACCAGTGATGAAAACACCAACCGCCACTTTTTGTTTCCACGGACAGTTTTTGAGGTGCACATATCGTAAATTTAGGCTCATAAAAAGTGCAATCAAAAGTTCATAAAGTTCATGTGTTTTTGGTCATCAATCATCAATCATTTTATTAATACTAAACTCTATTACAAACGTAAAGAAAAATTATTTGGCCCAAGAAGCTTGGCTTGTTGTGGGCCTTACAACGTAATAAAGCACTAAAACAACCATAAATATTACTCTAAATTAAACAATATATATGAAATAAAGATTAAAGAGAATAAACACTACCATATAGTAAAAAAAAAAAAAAAAAAAAAAAAAAAAAAAAAAAAAA
>JAQQPU010011950.1:0-26907 GCA_029168905.1 Artemia sp. Kazakhstan ARC1039
ATAAATATATATGTGAATTTGGGTTGCAGCAGTAGCTAGCAACCTAGTAATAGACGATCAGTCCAATGCTAAGAAATATAAAAACCCAAAACTCCTAAAAATAGAGTCAGATCAAATACAATAATTTACAGTAAAGAACGATCTCTCTCCCATACTAACTGACTATATGGTGGTTCCAGGTGTAGTTACATCCGGGTTGCAGCGGTATTATATTAAAGGACGATCATTAGAAAAGCACACCATTGCATATATTGGACTGAGTTAGTTTTTCAGTTTAGAATCGCTAAAGTTTTTACATTAAAAGACGATCACTGAAATAACAAACCATTCCATACATTGGACTTAGCTACTTGATTGTTTGAGTTTCGTCTCTTACTATTTAAAAGAAGAAAAAGCCGTAGGCTTTTTCCTGTTTGTATTTATAGTTGAAAAACAATCTCAAGTCCAAAGAAACTGAATACTGTGGTTCATTCATATTATCTTCATTATTTTAGCTAGAATGTAAATAAACTATTTTCTTTTTTAAATTTTAAATTGAAAAGATAGTGCTTTTAATTCAAGTTCCCTCCGACGGGGAATCGAACCCCGTTCTCCCAGGTAACAAGTGGGCATGCTTACCATTAGACTATCGAAGACTCATAAAATAAAAGTTACATATAAGATATGATAATAATTTTTTGATCCGGTTTACATAAAGGCTCGATCATCGAATTTTTACATTGAAGAACGAACTTTAGTCCATAGTTTATATTAAAGGACGATCATCAGAAAAGCACATCATTGCATATATTGGACTGAGTTAGTTTTTCAGTTTAGAATCACTAAAGTTATTATGTAAACTGCAAGTATATTTTTGATATCTGAGCAATAATCCGGGTTGCAGCGGTAGCTAGCAACCTAGTAAGAGACGATCATGTCCAATGTTAAGAAATATAAAAACCCATAACTCCTAAAAAAGGAGTCAGATCAAAACAAAAAGTACACTGTTGGAACCGCCTTATCCCAAACCCCTATAAAGGAAACTTACCGCCCTTTGGCTTGAATAACAAATAAAATATATTCGCTCGAAAATCAAGATCCGGGTTGCGGCGGTAGCTAGCAACCTAGTAAGAGACGATCACGCCCAATGTTAAGAAATATAAAAACCCATAGTTCCTAGCAAAGGAGTCAGATCAAAACAAAAAGTACACCATTAGAACCGCTTTGTCCGAAACCCATGTATAGGAAACTTTCTGTCTCTTGGCTTGAATTATAATAAAGAACGACCTCCTGCCTATACTAAATTATGTACGCCACTTAACTAAAGTTTAGGTTAGTAATTCAACAGATAGCATAGCATTGGAACATCGTAGAGAGTTGTTCAATGGCTCATTTTAAAGGAAATTAATGGAGTTAAAAACTTTTTGTAATTAAATTATAATAAAGAACGACCTCTTGCATATACTAAATTTTATAGGCCACTTAACTATAGTATATGTTAGTAAAGTTTACGTGTTTACATAAAGAGGCGATAGAGTTCATCATAATCAGAGGCAACGCAATGGCGTTGCCCAAAGTAAAGTCCATACGGCTCCAATGTGTTAGTATTATTATTATTTTTTTCCAGAGGCACTCCATATGAAAGGGGTCGTCGTAAAAACTTCAAAGGGGGCTCATGCGAATGGAAATCGAGAGTTCTAGTAACCTTTTCAAGGGTCAAAAGTGATTTAAAGGCAACTAGCCCCCACCCCACGCCCATCATTCACCCAAAAACATCCAATCAAAATTTTGAGATAACCATTTTATTCAGCGTAGTTGATTTCCAGATAGAAAATATGTTTTTGAGGAGGACACTCCCCAACAACCTTCAGGGCAAGGGTTTTAAGTCCGGGTTGCAGCGGTAGCTAGCAACCTAGGAAGAGACGATCACCTCCAATGTTAAGAAATATAAAACCCCCCAACTCCTAAAAAAAGAGTCAGATCAAAACAAAAAGTACACCATTAGAACTGCCTTGTCCGAATCCTCTATAAAGGAAACTTACCGCCCTTTGGCTTGAATAACAAAGAAAATATATTGGCTTGAAAATCAAGAAAATTGACTTTTACCACGTTATTCTCCAAAAACGGGATATTTTTTTCTTTCCGCTTTTTTTCCCTCCTCATCTAGCTGGGCACTGGAAAATCATAGAGAGCTGTATAATAGCTCATTTTAAAGGCAATTGCAACATCTAGTGCCTTTTGTAATTAAAAATTAAAATACTTTTTAAAGAAGAATCAATTTTGTCAAAAAATTGCATTTTTGATGTATTTTCATACTGCAGTCTTTTGAAAGATATTTGAATTTTTAAGCAATCAAACAGTTCATGGTAATGAAATCTATAGTAATAATAGCTACTTGTCTCAATTGTAACCGAAACTCCTGGAACCGAAATTCTCTTTTTTGGCTTAATCGCTAAAATTATTATGTAAACTGCAAAAATATTTATGATACCTAATCAGTAATAGTAAGTTCTTAATTTAAACAACAAAAACACATGAAAATTTTATATTTAGTTTTACTTTTTGTCTCCTGGAAGAAAAATTTTTTTCATCTCAGCTCAAAGCTATTATTTTATCCTGGAACCAAACTTTTTTTGGTTTGTAACCCGTAAAGTACGTATCTCCATATTATTGTCTTATAATTGCAATTATTTTAGTTTTCAGTCCAGAATCGCTAAACTTATTATGTAAACTGCAAAAATATTTATGGTGTCTAACCAATAATACTAATTTGTAATTCAAACAAGATAAATACCTGAAAACTTAAAAATTAGTTTTTTTTATGCTAGGTTTTAGATACTCGACACGGGGTATTGTGTACTTAATAATTTTAAACCTTGAAAAAATATGGTCTCACTTGAAAGGAAAAAAAGAAAGAATAAGCAAAAAAAATACCAAAATAGAGCAATCCAAATTTCTACTAATAAAAAACTTTACTACACTAAAAATAAAGCTAACATCCTGAAATATCAGAAAAGTTTATTTAAAAGAGATAAAAATGCCACCGAACGCAATAAAGCTTGAGCACGCGTAAGGATTGCTACTAAGATGTCTTGTGATCCAGGATTTAAGAAAATGAAATATGACAGAGCAAAACAGAGGTATCTTACGGATCAAGGGTATCGAGAAGGGAAAATTTAGACAGCCAAACAAAAGTATAATAAAGGACGACCTCTTGCCTATACTAAATTTTATACACAAGTTAATTATAGTAAGGTTAGTAATTCAACAGATAGCATGGCACTGGAACATCGTAGAGATTTGTTCAATGGCTCATTTTAAAGGAAATTAAAGGGGTTACAAACCTTTTGTAATTAAAACAAATCATTTTTATGACATTAAGACATTTTTAAAATAAGGAACGAACTGTAACCCATAGTAACTGAAGTATCCGGGTTGCAGCGGTAGCTAGCAACCTAGTAAGAGACGATCACGTCCAATGTTAAGAAATATAAAAACCCCTAATTCCTAAAAATAGTCAGATCAAAATTACAGTAAGGAAAACAGCAAAGGAAAGCAGCTACTACAGCATTCTGCCTAAACGGTATATTTTTTCTTTCTTTCTTTTCCAAAGATAGCTTGGCACTGGAACATCGTAGAGACTTATTGAATGGCTCATTTTCAAGGAAATTAATTGGGTTAAAAACTTTTTCTGACTAAATCAAATTATTTTTAAAATTACATTAAGGAACAAACTGTAGCCCATAGAGCTGTATAATGGCTCATTTCAAAGGAAATTGTTATATCTAGTCGCTTTTGTAATTAAAAATAAAATAGTTCTTAAGTAGAATCAATTTTGTAAAAAAACTGTATTTTTGATGTATTTTCATACTGCAGTCTTTTCAAAGATATTTGAATTTTTAAGCAATCAAACAGTTCATGGCAATGAACTCTATAGCAATAATAACTACTTGTCTCAATAGTAACCGAAACTCTAAAGAACGAAATTTTAATACCAACAGATGCATCAAAGCAAACAGTTCGTGATAACGAACTGTATCCAGGTTGCAGCGGTAGCTAACAACCTAGTAAGTCATGCCCCATAGTAAAAACTAGAGTAACCCATAACTCCTGAAAAAAGATTCAGATCAAAACAAAAAGTACACAATTAGAACCCCCTTGTCCAAAACTTCGATATAGCAAACTTACCGTCCTTTGGCTTGAATAACAAACAAAATATATTTCGCTATAAAGAAAATTGACTTTAACCACGATATTCTCTACAAGCGGCTTGACCGAGTGGTCTAAGGCGCCTGAAGTCTGGAACTCAGATTGTCTTCAGGACCGTAGGTTCGTATCCTATTGGCCCCCCTCACCCCCGAAAAAAAGTGTCTCCAAATAACAAACATACGTAAAACGTAATTCCAATAATGATGCAAGGACATTGCACGATATTAGGATTTTGTTGAGCTTTGTTTGGCTGAATTTATGCAGAATCATGAAGTAAGTAAAACCCATACATACATGCTGTTTCTTTATCAAGAATTGAAGTTATCAAGTATTTTGCAGTAGGTTGCATAGGTTGCATCAAGACATATAGACAGAGAAAAGCCTAGACAGATAGTCTAAGTAATTGAGAGGCAAATGTTTAAATGGCTGGGGCAGGGGTGAATGGCAGGAGCATTTCCGGGTTGAAGTGGTAGCTAGCAACCTAGTAAGAGACGATCACGTCCAATGTTAAGAAATACAAAAAACCCTAACTCCTAAAAAAAAAAGTCAGATCAAAACAAAAAGTACACCATTAGAACCGCTTTGTCCGAAACCCCTAAAAAGGAAACATATAACCCTTTGGCTTGAATAACAAAGAAAATATATTGGCTTGAAAATCAAGAAAATTGACTTTAACCATGGTATTCTCCACAAACGGGACATTTTTTCTTTCTTCTTCTTCTTTCCACAGATAGCTTGGCACAGGAACATCGTAGAGAGCTGTTCAATAGCTTATTTAAAAGGAAATTAATTGGGTTAAAAACCTTTTGTAACTAAAACAAATTATTTTTAAAACAGGATAAATTTATTACTAAAAACTGTATTTTTGATGTTTTTTCGTACTGCAGGCTTTTCAAAGATATTTGATTTTTGAAATTACATTAAAAGACGATCACTGAAATAACAAACCATTCCAATCATTGTACTTAGTTAGCTACTTGATTGTTTGAGTTTCGTATCTTACTATTTCAAAGAAGAAAAAACCGTAGGCTTTTTCCTGTTTGTATTTACAGTAAAAAAACGAACTCAAGCCCAAAGAAACTGAACCCTGTGGTTTACTCATATTATCTTCATTATTTTAGCTAGGATGTAAATAAAAAAGTTTCTTTTTTAAATTTTAAATTTATCCGGGTTGCAGCGGTAGCTAGCAATCCGGGTTGCAGCGGTAGCTAGCAACCTAGTAAGAGACGATCACGTCCAATGTTAAGAAATATAAAAACCCATAGCTCCTAACAAAGGAGTCAGATCAAAACAAAAAGTACACCATTAGAACCGCCTTGTCCGAAACCCCTGAATAGGAAACTTTCTGTCCCTTGGCTTGAACAGCAAGGGAAATATATTGGCTTGAAAATCAAGAAAAGTGGCAGCTTTTACAACATTCTGCCTAAACGGGAATTTTTTTTCTTTTTTCTTTCTTTTCCACAGATAGCTTGGCACTGGAACATCGTAGAGGGTTGTTCAATAGCTCATTTTAAAGGAAATAAATTGGGTTAAAAATCTATAGTAACTAAAATAAATTATTTCTAAAAGAGAATAAATTTTTCCACCAAAAACTACATTTTTGATGTCTTTTCACACAGCAGTCTTTCAAACATAATCGTATACCAGCGGTAAGATTTGAACTCACACCTCCGAAAGAGACTGGTGGCTAACACCATTGTCTTGGACCACTCGGCCAGGCTGCCTCTCATAATTTGGGTTGCAGCAGTAGCTAGCAACCTAGTAAGAGACAATCAGTCCCATGCTAAGAAATATAAAAACCCAAAACTCCTAAAAATAGAGTAAGATGAAAACAAAAGTACATCATTAGAAGTACCTTGTCTGAAACCCTACTAGATAAATAATGAATGTGGTCATAGTTTTATATTAGAGCTATGACGTGAATAGAAAAACACGACATTATGTTGTGGTTTCTGAACGCGTCATGAAATAATATCATTGCGCCATGACGTCATGAAATAAAATCATTACACCGTGACGTCATAATTACTACTTAAGAACGACAAAGATGTAAATGGTCTCATTCGTGAATTATGATGTAAAGAATGTAAAGAATGTAAAGAATGTAGTGTAATGTAGTGTAAAGAATGATGTCTCACCAATAGTAACTGATATACGGTGGCTCCAGGGGTTTACAATAAAGAACGAACCTTAGCCCATAGTAATAGAAATCCGGGTTGCAGTGGTAGCTAGCAGCTTAATAAGAGACGATCAAGTTCATTGTTAAGAAATATAGTAACCCATAAATCCCAAGAATAGAGTCAGATCAAAAAGTTACACTTTTAGAACCACCTTGTCCAAAGGCCCTACATAGGAAACTTAGCGTTCCCCAAAAATTACTGCATTTTACATAATAATGATCATTTATATTAAAAAACGTATTGACAAACACCATTTATGATGAACTATATTGGTCCTTTGTGTAATTATCCCCATTAATTTCCTTTAAAATGATTATAATACAGAATCCGGGTTGCAGCGGTAGCTAGCAACCTAGTAAGAGACGATCAAGTCCAATGTTAAGAAATATAAAAACCCATAGCTCCTAAAAAAGGAGTCATATCAAAACAAAAAGTACACCATTAGAACCGCCTTATCCAAAACCCCTGTATAGTAAACTTTCTGTCCCTTGGCTTGAACAGCAAGGGAAATATATTGGCTTGAAAATCAAGAAAAGTGGCAGCTACTACAACATTCTGCATAAACGGGATATTTTTTTCTTTCTTTTCCAGAGATAGCTTGGTACTGGAACATCGTAGAGAGTTATTCAATAGCTCATTTTAAAGAAAATTAATTGGGTTACAAATCTATAGTAACTAAAATAAATTATTTCTAAAAGAGAATAAATTTTTCCACCAAAAACTGCGTTTTGATGTCTTTTCACACTGCAGTCTTTCAAACATAATCGTATACCAGCGGTAAGATTTGAACCCAGGCCTCCGAAGAGACTGGTGGCTAACACCAGTGCCTTGGACCACTCGGCCAGGCTTCCTCTCATAAATATATATGAGAATTTGGGCTGCAGCATCCGGGTTGCAGTGGTAGCTAGCAACCTAGTAAGAGACGATCACGTTCAATTTGAAGAAATATAAAAACCCAAATCTCCTAAAAAAGGAGCCAGATCAAAACAAAAAGTACACCGTTAGAACCGCCTTATCCGAAACCCCTGTATAGTAAACTTTCTGTCCCTCTGCTTGAACAGGAAGGGAAATATATTGGCTTGAAAATCAAGAAAAGTGGCAGCTACTACAACATTCTGCCTAAACGGGATATTTTTTTTCTTTTTTTTCCAGAGATAGCTTGGTACTGGAACATCGTAGAGAGTTGTTCAATAGCTCATTTTAAAGAAAATTAATTGGGTTACAAATCTATAGTAACTAAAATAAATTATTTCTTAAAGAGTTACAGTAAAGAATGATCTTTCACCAATAGTAACTGATATATGGTGGCTCCAGGGGTTTATTACCATAAAGAACTAACCTTAGCCCATAGTAATAGAAATCCGGGTTGCAGCGGTAGCTAGTAGCTTAATAAGAGACGATCAAGTTCAATGTTAAGAAATATAGTAACCCATAAATCCCAAGAATAGAGTCAGATCAAAAAAATTACACTTTTAGAACCACCTTGTCCAAAGGCCCTACATAGGAAACATAGCGTTCCCCAAAAATTACTGCATTATACATAATAATGATCAATTATATTAAAAAACGTATTGACAAACACCATTTATGATGAACTATATTGGTCCTTTATGTAATTAACCCCACTAATTTCCTTTAAAATGATTATAATACAGAATCCGGGTTGCAGCGGTAGCTAGCAACCTAGTAAGAGACGATCACGTCCAATGTTAAGAAATATAAAACCCATAGTTCCTAACAAAGGGGTCAGATCAAAACAAAAATTACACCATTAGAACCACCTTGTCCGAAACCCCTGTAAAGTAAACTTTCTGTCCCTTGGCTTGAACAGCAAGGGAAATATATTGGCTTGAAAATCAAGAAAATTACATTAAAAGACGATCATTGGAATAAAAATTATAATAAAGAACAACCTCTTGCATATACTATATTTATAGGCCACTTAACTATAGTATATGTTAGTAAAGTTTACGTGTTTACATAAAGAGGCGATAGAGTTCATCATAATCAGAGGCAACGCAATAGCGTTGCCTAAAGTAAAGTCCATACGGCTCCAATGTGTTAGTATTATTATTTTTTTTTCCAGAGGCACTCCATAAGGAAGGGGTCGTCGTAAAAACTTCAAAGGGGGCTCATGCGAATGGAAATCGAGAGTTCTAGTAACCTTTTTAAGGGTCAAAAGTGATTTAAAGGCAACTAGCCCCCACCCCACGCCAATCATTCACCCAAAAACATCCAATCAAAATTTTGAGATAACCATTTAGTTCAGCGTAGTTGATTTCCAGATAGAAAATATGTTTTTGAGGAGGACACTCCCCAACACTCTTGGGGCTTGGCCGAGTGGTCTAAGGCGTCTGAAGTCTGGAACTCAGATTGTCTTCAGAAGTGTAGGTTCGTATTCTATTGACCCCCTTGCCCCCCAAAAAAAGTGTCTCCAAATAACAAACATGCGTAAAACGTAATTCCAATAATGATGCAAGGACGTTGCACGATATTAGGATTTTGTTGAGATTTGTTTTTACAATAAAGAACGACACCTAGCCCATTAAAAATGAAACATAAATAGGGATTATGTAATTTCCATCAGTATCATGGCTGTAGAGACGGCTGATACCTAGTAAAGAACAAACCATTACAGCAAAGAACCTTTCATGTTAAAGATTGATCAATGATGCCATGATCATAGTTTGTAGCCAAGTCGTCTCTTACTATTCCAATCAGGAAAAAGCCATAGGCTTTTTCCTGTTTGTAATTTCACATCATCCTGGTTGTAGAGGTACCTAGCAACCCTATTAAGAGACGATCACGTCCAATGTTAAGATATATAAAAACCCATAACTCCTAAAAAAAAGTCAGATCAAAACAAAAAGTACACCATTAGAACCACCATATCTGAGACCCCTGTATAGGAAACTTTCTGTCATATGGTTTGAACAGCAAGGGAAATATATTGGCTTGAAAATCAAGAAAATTGTTTTTAACCACGTTATTCTCCACAAACAGCATCTTTTTTTCTTTCTTCTTATTTTCCACAGATAGCTTGGTACTGGAACATCGTAGATAGTTGTTCCATGGCTCATTTTAAAGGAAATCTCTAGATCTAGTGCCATTTGTACTTATTGTATTTTAAATAAAATCAATTTTTTGTGAAAATTTACGAACTGTAAATGTTCTCATTCATAATTAGATAATGGTTAGATCAAAGCAAGCTATACACAAGTTAAAAAAAAAACAGTACTACACAAACAACAGAGATAGTATCTTGAAAAGAGTTATAATAAAGATCGAACTCTTCCCTATACTAACTTGCATAGGCAATCCGGGTTGTTGCGGTAGCTGGCAACCTAGTAAGAGACGATCACGTCCAATGTTGAGAAATAAAAAAACCCTAACTCCTCAAAAAAAGAGTCAGATCAAAACAAAAAGTACACCATTAGAACCGCCTTGTCCGAAACCGGTGTACAGGAAACTTTCTGTCATTTGGCTTGAAAAGCAAGGGAAATATATTGGCTTGAAAATTTAACAAAATTGACTTTAACCACGTTATTCTCCACAAACGGCATATTTTTTTCCTTTTTCTTCTTTTCCACAGATAGCTTGGCACTGGAACATCGTAGAGAGTTGTTCAATAGTCCGGGTTACAGCGGTAGCTAGCAACCTAGTAAGAGACGATCACGTCCAATGTTAAGAAATAGTTCCTAACAAAGGAGTCAGATCAAAACAAAAAGTACACCATTAGAACTGCCTTGAACGAAACCTTTATAAAGGAAAGTTACCGTCCTTTGGCTTGAATAACAAAGAAAATATATTGGCTTGAAAATCAAGCAAATTGACTTTTACCACGTTAATCTCCACAAACGGGATATTTTTTTCTCTTTTCTTTTGTATTTGGAGATAGCTTGGCACTGGAACATCGTACAGGGTTGTTCAATAGCTCATTTTAAAGGAAATTAATTGCGTTAAAAACCTTTTGTAACTAAAATAAATTATTTCTAAAAGAGAATAAATTTTTCCACCAAAAACTGCATTTTCGATGTCTTTTCATACTGCAGTCTTTCAAACATTGGAGGACTTGGACATTCAACAAGGACATTCATGGAGGTGCCCACCTCACCTGCTCAGTGTCTCAGGCAAGTGACCCTAAATTTGAAAAAGTGGAAATTGGCTCAGATTTTCTAAACTGAGCTGAGACAATGAATAGATACTATTGGGAAAGTGACTGGAGACGCTCGGCATCCGTGAACAAGTGCTAAATTGAGAGAGGAATTTGGGACAATATTTTGGGGGCGCCCACCCGCCCAGAGTCTCGGGCAAGTGACCCAAAAATTTAAAAAATGTATGAAAAATTCAAATTTTTTCCGAATTTGGGGCTAAGCTTAGGCAACGAATAGGTACTATTTGAAAGATAAAAATGGCTTTAAACGATTGTTTTGCCTGTTATTTCAAGCAAATTTATGGTCCTATGTCAATTTTAAATTCTTGGTCAACCTTCTTAAGGCCAGAGGCGGGTGTGCCTTGTTTGCCTCTTTTTTAAATTCTTGATCAGCATGCCTAAGACTCTAGGCAGGCATGCCTTTCCAAAAACTAAATGTCAGAAAGTGTCCCTACACCTTAGCTAACGCTAAGAAACACTTTCTGACATTACAGACATGTTTCTGTTATATCAGAAACATTCTGTTTTGTCAGAAAATTTCTGACATTTTAGAAGAACCTAGCGTGCCGAACATGAATCCCCCTCAACAGGGTCTTCTTTCCCCGCAGACGTTACTTGGACTATCTGTCTTGGCTTTTCTCTGTCTACAATTACCCAGCCCAGTCTTGATGCAGCCTATTGCCCAAAATACTTGATAAATTCAAGTCAATCTTATACCAGCGGTAAGATTTGAACCCACGCCTCCGAAGAGACTGGTGGCTAACACCAGTGCCTTGGACCAATCGGTCAGGTTGCCTCTCATAAATAAATATATATGTGAATCTGAGTTGTGGCAGTATCCGGGTTGCAGCGGTAGCTAGCAACCTAGTAAGAGACGATCACGTCCAATGTTAAGAAATATAAAAACCCATAGTTCCTAAAAAAGGAGTCAGATCAAAACAAAATGTACACCATTAGAACCGCCTTGTCCGAAACCCCTGTATAGGAGACTTTCTGTCCCTTGGCTTGAACAACAAGGGAAATATATTGGCTTGAAAATCAAGAAAATTGATTTTAACCACCTTATTCTCCCCAAACGGGATATTTTTTCTCTTTTCTTTTATTTGTATCCAGAGATAGCTTGGCACTGGAACATCGTAGAGGGTTGTTCAATAGCTCATTTTAAAGGAAATTAATTGGGTGAAAAACCTTTTGTAACTAAAATAAATTATTTCTAAAAGAGAATAAATTTTTCCACCAAAAACTGCATTTTCGATGTCTTTTCACACTGCAGTCTTTCAAACATAATCGTATACCAGCGGTAAGATTTGAACCCACGCCTCCGAAGAGACTAGTGGCTAACACCAGTGCCTTGGACCACTTGGCCAGGCTGCCTCTCATAAATAAATATATATATGTGAATTCGGGTTGCAGCAGTAGCTAGCAACCTAGTAAGAGACGATCAGTCCAATGCTAAGAAATATAACAAAACTCCTAAAATAAGAGTCAGATCAAAACAAAAGTACATCATTAGAATTACCTTGTCTGAAACCCTACTAGATAAATAATGAATGTCATCATAGTTTTATATTAGAGCTATGACTTGAATAGAAAAACACGAAATTATATTGTTGTTTCTGAAGACGTTATGAAATAATATCATTGCGCTATGACTTCATTAATATCATTACGCCGTGACGTCATAATTACTATATAAGAAGCTTCAGAACTGTAAATGTTCTCATTCATAATTACATAATGGTTTCAATCAAGCAAGCTGCACGCGAGTTGAAAAAATAGTACTACACAAACAACAGAGATAGTATCTTGAAAAGAAAAAAGCAAAGGTTTTCAACCGACCAGGCGTATCGAGAAGTAATATTACATTAAAAGACGATCACTGAAATAACAAACCATTCCATTCATTGTTACAGTAAAGAACAAACTTCAAGCCCATAGTAACTAAAATAAGATTATAATTTCATGCTAAAGATTGATCAATGATGTCATAGTCGTAGGTTGTAGCCATGTCGTCTCTAACTATTCCAATTAAGATTTCCTGGTTGCAGCGGTAGCTAGCAACCTAGTAAGAGACGATCACGTCCAATGTTAAGAAATATAAAAACCCATAGTTCCTAAAAAAGGAGTCAGATCATTATAAAGAACGAACTCTTGCCTATACTAAATTTTATAAGCCACTTAATTATAGTATAGGTTATCCGGGTTGCAGCGCTAGCTGGCAACCTAGTAGTAGACGATCACGTTCAATGTTAAGAAATATAAAAACCCTTAACTCCTAAAAAAGAGTCACATCAAATCCGGGTTGTAGCGGTAGCTAGCAACCAAGTAGGAGACGATCATCATACGGGTTGCAGCGGTAGCTAGCAACCTCGTAAGAGACGATCACTTCCAATGCTAAGAAATATAAAACCCATAGTTCCTAAAAAAGGAGTCACATCAAATTCAAAAGTACACCATTAGAACCGCCTTGTCTGAAGCCCCTGTATAGGAAACTTTCAGTCCCTTGGCTTGTACAGCAAGGGAAATATATTGGCTTTAAAATCAGGAAAAGTGGCAGCTACTACAACATTCTGCCTAAACAGGATATTTTTTTTCTCTTTTCTTTCTTTTCCACAGATAGCTTGGCACTGGAACATTTTAGAGAGTTGTTCAATAGCTCATTTTAAAGTAAATTTATTGGGTTAAAAATCTTTAGAATCTAAAATAAATTATTTCAAAAAGAGAATAAATTTGTCCACCAAAAACTGCATTTTCGATGTCTTTTCACACTGCAGTCTTTCAAACATAATCGTATACCAGCGGTAAGATTTGAACCCACGCCTCCGAAGAGACTGGTGGCTAACACCAGTGCCTTGGACCACTCAGCCAGGCTGCCTCTCAGAAATAATACATATGTGAATTTGGGTTGCAGCAGTAGCTAGCAACCTAGCAAGAGACGATCAGTCCAATGCTAAGAAATATAAAAGCCCAAGACTCCTAAAAATAGAGTCAGATCAAAACAAAAGTATATCATTAGAACTACCTTGTCTGAAAACTTACTAGATAAATAATGAATGTCGTCATAGTTTTATATTAGAGCTATGACGTGAATAGAAAAACACGATATTATGTTGTGGTTTCTGAAGACGTCATGAAATAATATCATTGCGCCATGACGTCAATAAAATCATTACGCAGTGAAGTCATAATTACTACTTAAGAACGACAAAGATGTAAATGGTCTCATTCATAATTAGATAATGGTTAGATAAAAGCAAGCTGCACGCAAGTTAAAAAAATCAGTACTACACAAACAACAGAGATAGTGTTTTGAAAAGAGAAAAGCAAAGGTATTCAACCGACCAGGCGTATGGAGAAGTAAAAATTGAGAGAGCAAAACAAAACAGCAAGATGTTTTATCAAAATGATGAAGATTATACACATGCAAAAATTGAGACAGCCAAACAAAAGTTCAAGGAGAGTTATCACAATGATGAAGATTACCGCATCAAATATAAGAAAAACCAAAAGCAAAGGTATTCAACCGTCCAGGTGTATCGAGAAGTAAAAATTGAGACACCCAAACAAAAGATCAAGGAGCGTTATCAAAATGATAAACTTTATAGAGAATTACACTAAAAGACGATCATTGGAATAAAAAACCTAGTACATATTAGACTTAGTTAGCTACTTGAGTGCTTGAGGTTCGTCTCTTACTATTTCAAAGAAGAAAAAGCCGTAGGCTTTTTCCTGTTTGTAATCAATTAGAAATCTGGGTTGCAGCGGTAGATAGCAACCTAGTAATCCGGGTTGCAGCGGTAGCTAGCAACCTAGTAAGAGACGATCACGTCCAATGTTAAGAAATATAAAAACCCATAGCTCCTAAAAAGGGAGTCAGACCAAAACAAAAAGTACACCATTAGAACCGCCTTGTTCGAAACCCCTGCATAGTAATTATAATAAGGAACGACCTCTTGCCTATACTAATCCGGGTTGCAGCGGTAGCTAGCAACCTAGTAAGAGACGATCACGTCCAATGTTAAGAAATATAAAACCCCCTAACTCCTAAAAAAAGAGTCAGATCAAAACAAAAAGTACACCATTAGAACCGCCTTGTCCGAAACCCTTATAAAGGAAACTTACTGCCCTTTGTCTTGAATAACAAAGAAAATATATTGGCTTGAAAATCAAGAAAATTGACTTTAACCACATTATTCTCCACAAACGGGATATTTTTTTCTTTCCGCTTTTTTTCTCCTCAGCTAGCTGGGCACTGGAAAATCATAGAGAGCTATATAATAGCTCATTTTAAAGGAAATTGCTACATCTAGTGCGTTTTGTAATTAAAAATAAAATACTTTTTAAAATAGATCGATTGTCTCAATATTTACTTCAAAAACTTTATTATAAAAACTTCAAAAACTTATAAAAAACTTGTTTTTATTCATTTTTGCACATTTTGTTTATATTAAAATTTGTTATATTCATTTAATATTTGTTATTATGAGTCGGACAAACATTTCAGGGGAGGGGGGTTCAAACCCACTAAACCAAGTATGAAAAGACATCAAAAATACAGTTTTTAGTGGAAATTTTTTTCTGTTTTAAAAATAATTTGTTTTAGTTACAAAAGGTTTTTAACCCAATTAATTTCCTTTAAAATGAGCCATTGAACAACTCTCTACGATGTTCCAGTGCCAAGCTATCTGTGGAAAAGAAGAAAGAAAAAAATATGCCGTTTGTGGAGAATAACGTGGTTAAAGTCAATTTTCTTGATTTTCAAGCAAATATATTTTCTTTGTTATTCAGGCCAAAGGAAGGTAAGTTTGCTATATAGAATTTTTGGACAAGGCGGTTCTAATAGTGTAGTTCTTGTTTTGATCTGAATCTTTTTTTAAGAGTTATAGGTTTTTATATTTATTAACACTGGACTTGATCGTCTCTTACTAGGTTGCTAGCTAAAGCTGCAATCCGGATCTTTACTGTAATCTCTTTTAGAAATAATTTATTTTAGTTACTATAGATTTTTAACCCAATTAATTTTCTTTAAAATGAGCTATTGAACAACCCTCTAAGATGTCTCTTACTAGGTTGCTAGCTACCGCTGCAACCCGGATAACAAACCAAAAAAAGTTTGGTTCCAGGATACAATAATAACTTTGAACTGAGATGAAAAAAAATTTTCTTCCAGGAGACAAAAAGTAAAACTAATTATAAAATTTTCATGTATTTTTGTTGTTTAAATTAAGAAATTACTGTTACTGATTAGGCATCATAGATATTTTTGCAGTTTACATAATAATTTTAGCGATTAAGCCAAAAAAGAAAATTTTTGTTCCAGGAGTTTCGGTTACTATTGAGACAAGTAGCTATTATTACTATAGAGTTCATTACCATGAACTGTTTGATTGCTTCAAAATTCAAATATCTTTGAAAAGACTGCAGCATGAAAATACATCAAAAATGCAATTTTTTTGACAAAATTGATTCTACTTTAAAAAGTATTTTATTTTTAATTACAAAAGACACTAGATGTTGCAATTTCCTTTAAAATGAGCTATTATACAGCTCTCTATGATTTTCCAGTGCCCAGCTAGCTGAGAAGAAAAATCAAGCGGAAAGAAAAAAATATCCCATTAGTGGAGAATAACGTGGTAAAAGTCAATTTGCTTGATTTTCAAGCCAATATATTTTCTTTGTTATTCAAGCCAAAGGGCGGTAAGTTTCCTTTATAGAGGTTTCGGACAAGGCGGTTCTAATGGTGTACTTTTTGTTTTGATCTGACTCTTTTTTTAGGAGTTGGGGGGTTTTATATTTCTTTACATTGGAGGTGATCGTCTCTTACTAGGTTGCTAGCTACCGCTGCTACCTGGATCTCAATTTTCGCATGTCTATAAACTACATCATTATAATAACGCTGTTTGTCACTATCAATTTTCGCATCTCGATACGCCTGGTCGGTTGAATACCTTTGCTTTTCTCTTTTCAAGATGCTGTCTCTGTTTTTTTTGTAGTACTGTTTTTTTAACTTGCGTGTAGCTTGCTTGATTGAAACCATTATGTAACCATTAGTTGAATCTTTATGTCACTTATCAAGTATCAAGAACCTAACAAAAAATTAAACTAATTTTTAAATTTTCAGGTATTTATCTAGTCTAAATTAAAAGATTATAACTATTGTTCAGACACCATAAATATTTTTGCAGTTTATAACTTTAGCGATTCTGAACTAAAAACGAAAGTAAAATAAAAATTAATTTTTTCAATTTTTACGTCATGTCGCTTCTTAAGTCATATATGGTTATTAGTACACAATAGGTTTTAGATATTACGTCATGTCACTTATTACGTAATATATGGTTATTAGTAGATAATCGGTAAAATATTCGTTCTTTAATATAAATCTTGTCAAAATATATGTGCGTTGCATCATCATGCATATGATAATATATTTCAGTTACTATGTCAAAGAGTTAGTACTATGCTAAAGTTATTTCTCTTTGCAGTCGTGTAACCACGATTGCTGCTACCGTTGCAACCACGATCAAAATCTTGTATGTGAAAATGCAAATATTTTTTTTATAAAAATGAATTTAGTTTTAAATATTGCTTTTTGTCAATTGCAAGAGGCACTAGACGCAGCAATTTCATTTAAAATAAACCCTTAAATAGTTCTTTATGATGTTCCAGTGCTCGGTTAGCTGCGGAGGAAAACAAAGATGCTTCGATGCAGAACTTCGTAGTTGAAGCCACTTTCCTTGTTTTCAAGCCAGGGGACTGTAAGTTTTCTATATAGGGTTTTTGGCAAAGGCGGTTCAAATGGTGTACTACTTTGTGTTTTGATCTGACACCCTTTATTAGGAGTTTCGGGCTAATTTGTTGTTACTATATGACGTGTTCGTCTTTTACTAGGACCACTGCAACCGCGATAAATAAATGCGGGTCCAGATTGGACAAAGGTAGCTGTTTTTAAAGATTCGATTAGATCACATTCAAGTTTATAATGCTAGAGTTGATTTGATAAGTCTCAATTTTTTAAGAAACAAATTGCCGTATTGTAGCCCAAACCTCTTAAATTTTGAAATAGTAAGAACATTTTCCCAAACTTTCGAAATTTCTTGCTTATTCCATAAAACTTTTAATTCAAAACAGTTGCAAACTCGGTTCCTTTTCCGATGTTCAATAGTTTCTGTCTTTATATTTGTATCTTTTTCCTGTATTTTTGCTCCATCTTTCTTGATTCTAGATTCTCTTGGAAAATTCGATTCTGATTCCTCTTTAGATATGTAACTAGAGAACCCTGGATGTCTGTGGACGATTTCTTGAATTCCTATTCGCTTGTTTTTCCTAAACTCCAAACAACTGGATACTAAATTATGTTGAAATTTTGAAAGTCTGATTTTTCTCTTTGATTGATCCATACTAAAAAGCACAAAGCAGACATATATAGGGGTTACCAATTCATCCTTGTCAGCTTTCAACAGAAGTTCCTTTTTTGTTTACAATTGGTATGAGGAAACTAAACTTGTTTCTAACATACCACATCTTTCCATGCAGCTTTTCGACTGACACGAAACATTTAAACCATTTCTTCGTCATCGTCACAATCGTCGTCATCTTCTTCGTTATCACTGTCACTGCCGTCAGTGTCCTCGTTCAAAGAAATACGATAAAGGAGAAGTACAGCTCCGTAACAAATTGGAGCACAAGTAGAAAATCCATAGAAGAAATAGTTTCCGCTGTTTATGTAGTAAAGCTGTATGTTTTTATCGCACCCAGATGAGTAAGCAGTTTTACTCGTTGGTGTTTTAGTGCATTTAAAGGGTTCTATTTTAGCAGGAGCTTCTGAAAATGGCGCAGAATCAGCAGATGGTTTTGGCGGAGCTTTCGGCTTTTGTACATGCTTACCTTCTGGCTCTGCTACAGGCTTAGCTTTCTGCTTAGTTTCAGGCTTAGCTTGTGAGAGGGTCTCCTCTGTATCATTTAGTTTACCCACTAACCATTCAAGAAGAGTTTCTTCAGGTATTCTACAGCACGATATAGGCACTTCACCCGTTTTAAAATGACAGTTGAATCGTTCAAGCTGAAATCTACCAGGTTGGTCAGGATGAAGACCACAGCACTTAAATTGTCTCTGTATCTTATCTAGTATTAATGTATCTGAGTCACTTGGCCTATAGTTCTGTATTTGTGACATCAAAATAGAAACATTTTCTAAATCATATGGATTGAAACAAGCGAGTGATAAAATAGAAAGTAGCATAATAGATAATGCAAACCACCGAAGCTCGTATTTATGCAGCCAGAGTGGGACAAGGCTGAAAATAATAAGTATTATCATAAAGATGTTGATTACGAGAGTTCCCATCATAAATGTCCTAACAAATTCAAAGCCAGGTTCAACAAGAGTGAGAAAAGAAACTATACAACATAAGCCAAAAAAGAAAATTTTGGTTCCAGGAGTTTCGGTTACTATTGAGACAAGTAGCTATTATTACTAAAGAGTTCATTACCATGAACTGTTTGATTGCTTCAAAATTCAGATATCTTTGAAAAGACTGCAGTAAGAAAATACATCAAAAATGCAATTTTTTTGACAAAATTGATTCTACTTTAAAAAGTATTTTATTTTTAATTAAAAAAGTGACTAGATGTTGCAATTTCCTTTAAAATGAGCTATTATACAGCTCTCTATGATTTTCCAGTGCCCAGCTAGCTGAGCAGGATAAAAAAGCGGAAAGAAAAAAATATCCCGTTTTTGGAGAATAACGTGGTAAAAGTCAATTTTCTTGATTTTCAAGCCAATATATTTTCTTTGTTATTCAAGCCAAAGGGCGGTAAGTTTCCATTATAGAGGATTCGGACAAGGCGGTTCTAATGGTGTACTTTTTGTTTTGATCTGACTCTTTTTTTAGGAGTTGGGGGGTTTTATATTTCTTAACGTTGGAGGTGATCGTCTCTTACTAGGTTGCTAGCTACCGCTGCAACCCGAATAAATCAAAATGATATTCCAAGAGAGATGCAGTACGATATTGATTTTCAAGAGAACAAGTTGCTTTATTCAACAAATGGCCTAAATCTGAAAGGCAAAGTCAGTATGATAATATGGTACCCTCTTTATAGAGTGAATTTTAATAACTAATACATGAGATCCTCTTGACTGACATCATTTATGATCGATCCTTATGTCCCACTATACAAGTTTGTATAGGGAAGAGTTCGTTCTTTATTTTAACCAGTATCTACCCATTATTCTGGTGGCAACTTTTTTCTTATGTATTTTTCAGTAATCTTCATCATTGTGATAACGCTCCTTGATCTTTTGTTTGGCTGTCTCAATTTTTACTTCTCGATACACCTGGACGGTTGAATACCTTTGCTTTTGTTTTTTCTTATATTTGATGCGATAATCTTCAATCGTTATTTATCGACATTCATTATTTATCTAGTAAGTTTTCAGACAAGGTAGTTCTAATGATATACTATTGTTTTGGTCTGACTCTATTTTTAGGAGTTTTGGGTTTTTATATTTCTTAGCATTGGACTGATCGTCTCTTGCTAGGTTGCTAGCTACTGCTGCAACCCAGATTCACATATATATTATTTATGAGAGGCAGCCTGGCCGAGTGGTCCAAGGCACTGGTGTTAGCCACCAGTCTCTTCGGAGGCGTGGGTTCAAATCTTACCGCTGGTATAATGTTTGAAATACTGCAGTGTGAAAAGACATCGAAAATGCAGTTTTTGGTGGAAAAATTATTCTTTTTTAGAAATAATTTATTTTAGTTACTATAGATTTTTAACCCAATTAATTTCCTTTAAAATGAGCCATTGAACAACTCTCTACGATGTTCCAGTGTCAAACTATCTGTGGAAAAGAAAGAAAAGAGAAAGAAAGAAAAAAAATATCCCGTTTAGGCAGAATGTTGTAGTAGCTGCCACTTTTCTTGATTTTCAAGCCAATATATTTCCCTTGCTGTTTCAAGCCAAGGGACAGAAAGTTTCCTATACAGGGGTTTCGGACAAGGCGGTTCTAATGGTGTACTTTTGAATTTTATCTGACTCCTTTGTTAGGAACTATGGGTTTTTATATTTCTTAACATTGGACGTGATCGTCTCTTACTAGGTTGCTAGCTACCGCTGCAACCCGGATAAAGCCAAAGAACGGTAAGTTTGCTATATAGAAGTTTTGGACAAGGCAGTTCTAATAGTATACTTTTTGTTTTGATCTGAATGTTTTTTCAGGAGTTATGGGCTACTTTAGTATTTACTATAGGGCGTGATCGTCTCCTTCTAGGTTGCTAGCTACCGCTGCAACCCGGATGATTGCAAACAGGATAAACCTATGGCTTTTTCTTCTTTGAAATAGTAATATAGGCAAGAGGTCGTTCTTTACTGTATTACTAACCTATACGATAATTAAGTGGTTATAAAATTTAGTATTGGCAAGAGGTCATTCTGTATTATACATAAGAGACGATCTACAAATAATCAGACAGCTAACTAAGTTTATAGTTTGTTCTTTAACATAAACGTCATTATTCGGATATTTTAATAAATCCTATATGGTCTAGAGGTTGGGATAGCTCTCACCCAGTTGGCTTAAGTTAAATTTTTGTATGGGAAGTTTTTATTTATGATGATTTCTTAAGGAACATAACTAAAATTTATTAATGTAATAAAAATATTTTGTTTTAATTACAAAAAGTTTTTAACCCCATTAACTTTCTTTAAAATGAGCCATTGAACAACTCTACGATGTTCCAGTGCCAAGCTATCTTTTGAATTACTAACCTATATTATAGTTGCTTGGTGTATAAAATTTAATATAGGCAAGAGGTCGTTCTTTATTATAAATTCTTTACCATGTCGTAACAATTTGTTTTATAACAATAATTAAGTTTGTTAATTACAAAAGGTTTCTATATACAGCCATTTTCTTTAAAATGACCCATTACACAGCTCTTTATTATGACCACGAAGTGTTTGATTTAATACTTAAGTTACTATGGGTTCAGTTCGTTCCTTATTGTAAATTACAAACAGGAAAAAGCCTAGGGTTTTTTCTTCTTTGAAATAGTAAGAGACGAACCACAAGTAACTACCCCTGGAACCACCATATATCAGTTACTATGCATGAGCGATCGTTCTTTACTGTAAACTTTTTCTTCTTTGAAATAGTAAGAGACGTCTCTTACTAGGTTGCTAGCTACCGCTGCAACACGGATTATTCCAATGATCGTCTTTTAATGTAACATATCAGTTACTATGGGAGAGAGATCGTTCTTTACTGTAAAATCTTTTTTTGAAAATATTCATATTAGAAGTTTCCTCCACCATTGTTTACCTTTTTTACCTCTGATTTGATTAAAATAATCATTTATATAGTGATTCCTTTTATTACTTCAGTTAGAATGGGCTACAGTTTGTTCCTTGATATATTCATTCTTTAATTTAATGTACGGTTGAATACCTTTGCTTTTCTTTTTTATTATATTTGATTCGGTAATCTTCATCATTGTGATAACGCTCCTTGATCTTTTGTTTGGCTGTCTCAATTTTTGTATGTCTATAATTTTCATCATTGTGCTGTTCATCATTTATAATTTTCATCATACACATCTTGCTGTTTTGTTTTGCTCTCTCAATTTTCACTTCTCGATACGCCTGGTCGGTTGAATACCTTTGCTTTTCGGTTTTTAAGATACTATCTCTGTTGTCTGTGTAGTACTGTTTTTTTAACTTGCATGCAGCTTGCTTTGATCTAACCATTATGTAATTCACGAATGAGACCATTTACATCTTTGTCGTTCTTAAGTAGTAATTATGACTTCACGGCGTAATGATTTTATTTCATGACGTCATGGCGCAATGATATTATTTCCTGACGCGTTCAGAAACCACAACATAATGTCGTGTTTTTCTATTCACGTCATAGCTCTAATATAAAACTATGACGACATTCGTTATTTATCTAGTAGGGTTTCAGACAAGGTAGTTCCAATGATGTACTTTTGTTTTGGTCTTACTCTATTTTTAGGAGTTTTGGGTTTTTATATTTCTTAGCATGGGACTGATCGTCTCTTACTAGGTTGCTGGCTACTGCTGCAACCCAAATTATGAGAGGAAGCCTGGCCGAGTTGTCCAAGACACTGGTGTTAGCCACCAGTCTCTTCGGAGGTGTGGGTTCAAGTCTTACCGCTGGTATACGATTATGTTTGAAAGACTGCAGTGTGAAAAGACATCAAAAATGCAGTTTTTGGTGGAAAAATTTATTCTCTCTTAGAAATAATTTATTTTAGTTACTATAGATTTTTAACCCAATTTATTTCCTTTAAAATGAGCTATTGAACAACCCTCTACGCTGTTCCAGTACCAAGCTATCTGTGGAAAAGAAAGAAAAAAATATCCCGTTTAGGCAGAATATTGTAGTAGCTGCCACTTTTCTTGATTTTCAAGCCAACATATTTCCCTTGCTGTTCAAGCCAAGGGACAGAAAGTTTCCTATTCAGGGGTTTCGGACAAGGCGGTTCTAATGGTGTACTTTTTGTTTTGATCTGACTCCATTGTTAGGAACTAAGGGTTTTTATATTTCTTAACATTGGACGTGATCGTCTCTTACTAGGTTGCTAGCTACCGCTGCAACCCGGAGGTTGCTAGCTACCGCTGCAACCCGGATTATAGTTAAGTGGCCTATATAATTTAGTATAGGCAAGAGGTCGTTCTCTATTATAATTTATTGCACCTGCACCTGTTGGTTTTGTTGTTCCTTCAACTGTTGGATTAGTTGTCTACAGCTATTTGCTATATTGTGCCTTCAGCTGTTGGCTTAGTCGTTTATAGCTATTGGCTTAATTATCTACAGCTGTTTGCTTTTTTGTACCTGGGGCTATCGGCTTAGTTGTACCTGTATATTTCAATTACTATTTGCTAGAGTTCGTTCTTTACTGTAACAAATAAGATTTTTTTTTCTTCAAGGAATCGAGCAGCTAACTAAGTCCAATACATACAAATGGTATGTTCTTCGAATGATCTCTTTTAATTAGGTTCCTAGCTACCGCTGCAAACCGGAACTATTAAAAAATATTTTATCTTTAATTACAGAAGGAACTAGATGTAGCAAGTTTTACTATTGAGACGATTCGCTCTTACTATACAACATATAGTTCGTTGTCACGAACTGTTTGCTTTGATGTATCTATTTGTACCAAAACTTCGTTCTTTAGAGTTTCGGTTACTATTGAGACAATCAAAATTTTGTTCTTTAGAGTGTCGGTTACTATTGAGACAAGTAGCTATTATTACTATAGATTTCATTACCATGAACTGTTTGATTGCTTCAAAATTCAAATATCTTTGAAAAGACTGCAGTATGAAAATACATCAAAAATGCAATTTTTTGACAAAATTGATTCTACTTTAAAAAGTATTTTATTTTTAATTACAAAAGTGACTAGATGTTGCAATTTCCTTTAAAATGAGCTATTATACAGCTCTCTATGATTTTCCAGTGCCCAGCTAGTTGAGGAGGAAAAAAAAGCGGAAAGAAAAAAATATCCCGTTTGTGGAGAATAACGTGGTTAAAGTCAATTTTCTTGATTTTCAAGCCAATATATTTTTTTTGTTTATTCAAGCCAAAGGGCGGTAAGTTTCCTTAATAGGGGTTTCAGACAAGGCGGTTCTAATGGTGTACTTTTTGTTTTGATCTGACTTCTTTTAGGAGTTAGGGGTTTTTATATTTCTTAACATTGGACGTGATCGTCTCTTACTAGGTTGCTAGCTACCGCTGCAACCCGGATCTCGATACGCCTGGTCGGTTGAATACCTATGCTTTTCTCTTTTCAAGACGCTATCTCTGTTTTTTCTGTAGTACTGTTTTTTTTTAACTTGCGTGTAGCTTGCTTTGATTTAACCATTATGTAACATTAAATGAGACCATTTACATCTTTGTCGCCTTTTATATAGTAATTGCTAGCTACCGCTGCATCCCAGACTAGATCGATCCTTTATGTAATCATATATATTATTATCGAACCTGATTACAAACAGGAAAAAGCCTACGGCTTTTTCTTCTTTGAAATAGTAAGAGACGAACCTCAAACAATCAAGTAGCTAATTAAGTCCAATGTATGCAATGGTTTGTTATTTCAATGATCGTTCTTTAATGTAACAGCAACCCGGATCAATTAACATGGGTTAAGGGTCGTTCTTTACTATAACAACTATTTGAAAACCCTAGTCCAAAAACCCTTTATAGGATTTACTATAATTAACAAAATACACCTGATTACAAACAGGAAAAAGCCTACGGCTTTTTTTCTTTGAAATAGTAAGAGACGAATCTCAAATAATCAAGTAGCTAACTAAGTCGAATGTGTGCAATGGTTTATTATTCTAATGATCGTTTTTTAATGTAAAATAGATTATTTCAGTTAGCATGGTCATGTCATTCTCTACTGTAATTAGTGTAGGTAAGAGGTCGTTCTTTATTGTAATGCTCCTTCCAAAATTAATATACGAATTTTCTAAGAAGTACGCCTCCGTATATTCACTGTGTTGTCGAACACTTTCCATTGCATCTATAACCTGTTCCGCAGTTGCCAATCTATACTTTGGAAGCTTTTCATTAAACTGACAACATTTCTTTTGGATATTACTATGAAGCTTTGCCAAGGAATTTCTAGCCGACTTTTCAACAGCATCCGCTCTTTCAAAGAGAATTTTAATCAGTAATTTTGAATACTTTTCGTGATCCTGGTAAAATATGCGTAAAATGTTTCTCAATTTACGAAGATCAGCCTGCATTTTTGCCATCTTCTTGTATTTCTGCAAGCAATTTTTCCCTTTGTCCTTATGCGTTCTTCGGTACAACATCGCAGAGAATTTAATTTTTTCATTATAACTTTTTTCACCCCAGTATCTACCCATTATTCTGGTAGCAACTTTTTTTCTTAAATATTTTTCGGTAATCTTCATCATTGTGATAACGCTCCTTGATCTTTTGTTTGGCTTTCTCAATTTTTACTTCTCGATGCACCTGGTCAGTTGAATACCTTTGCTTTTCTTTTTTCTTATATTTGATTCGGTAATTTTCATCATTGTGATAACGTTCCTTGAAATTTGGTCTAGCCTGCTCAATTGTTGATTCTCTGTAATCTTCATCATTGTGATAACGCTCCTTGATCTTTTGCTTGGCTGTCTCAATTTTCGCATGTCTATAATCTTCATCATTGTGATAACACATCTTGCTGTTTTGTTTTGCTCTCTCAATTATTACTTCTCGATACGCCTGGTTGGTTGAATACCTTTGCTTTTTTCTTTTCGAGATACTATCTCTGTTTTTTTGTAGTACTTTTTTTAAATTGCGTTTAGCTTGCTTTGATGTAACCATTATGTTTTCATGAATGAAACCATTTACAGTTTTGACATTTCTTATATAGTAATTCTGACGTCACGGCGTAATGATTTTATTTCATGACGTCATGGCGCAATGGTATTATTTCATGACGTCTTCAGAAACAATATAATTTCGTGTATTTCTATTCACGTCATAGCTCTAATATAAAACTATGACGATATTCATTATTTATCTTGTAGGGTTTCAGACAAGGTAGTTCTTATGATGTACTTTTGTTTTGATCTGACTGTATTTTTAGGAGTTTTGGGTTTTTATATTTATTAGCATTGGACCGATCGTCTCTTGCTAGGTTGCTAGCTACTGCTGCAGCCCGGATTCAAATATATATTTATGAGAGGCAGCCTGGCCGAGTGGTTCAAGGCACTGGTGTTAGTCACCAGTCTTTTCGGAGGCGTGGGTTCAAATCTTATCGCTGGTATAAGATTATGTTTGAAAGACTGCAGTGTGAAAAGACATCAAAAATGCAGTTTTTGGTGCAAAAATTTATTCTCTTTTAGAAATAATTTATTTTAGTTACTATAGATTTTTAACCGAATTAATTTCTTTTAAAATGAGCCATTGAACAACCCTCTACGATGTTCCAGTGCCAAGCTATCTCCTTTTTGGAGAGTGCCAAGCCATTGACTCCTTTTTAGGGACTATGGGTTTTTATATTTCTTAACATTGGACTTGTTCGTCTCTTACTAGGTTGCTAGCTACCAATGCGAACCCGGATTATGACATCATTGATCAATCTTTGACATGATAAAATTATAATCTTATTTTAGTTACTGTGGGCTGGTTACTTAGTTACTTATTTAGGTTATTTAGTTACTGTAATCTTATTTTAGTTAAGTTCGTTCTTTACTGTAATTTTTTAGGAACTATGGGTTTTTATATTTCTTAACATTGGACGTGATCGTCTCTTACTAGGTTGCTAGCTACCGCTGCAACCCGGATATTTGATTCGGTAATCTTCATCATTGTGATCACGCTCCTTGATCTTTTTTTTT
>JAQQPU010011951.1:0-26907 GCA_029168905.1 Artemia sp. Kazakhstan ARC1039
GTTGAGGAGGGGACAGCCCCTTTCATATACGGAATAATTTCTGTTCGTTTTAAGTTTTAATGTTGCTCCTTACTTTCAGTTAAAAAAAATTGTTTTTTTATTTGATTTTTGAACGTTTTTGAATTAATGGAGGTTTTGATTTTGGCTCAAAGTATATGAATAATAAAAAAAAATACATATTAATTTTACTTTTATTTGGTTAAATGACTTTCTTGAAAGTTGTTTAATTTTATTTACGAATGTTTTTATTAGTAATAAATATATGTAACTTACGAATTAACTTACGTAACGAACTTATATATCCCTATATTTTTAACACGTATATTAAGGGGTTCGCCACCTAGTCAATACCTTGCTCTTTACGCTAAAGTTCGAATTTTGTTCCAATTCTTTAAAAATTACCCCTTAATCACAAAGGCCGTTAATTAGAATAAAAAGCTCGTATGAAAGTACTAAGAAATCTTTGGCTTAAAGAGCGAGGTATTGACTAGGGGGCAAACCCAATCATATACTTAAAAATTTTCTGTTCGTTTTAAGTTTTGATGTTGCTCCTTACTTTCAGTTGAAAAAATTGTTTATCTTTTTTATTTAATTTCTGATCGTTTTTTTAAATAATGCCGGGAAATCCGACGCCCCTTCATAGCAATGTCCCTTCCTCTATGAAAACTTCCTCCATGGAAAGATACTCCCACATAACCCCTGCCCCCCCCCACTACCAGAAAAATCCCCCTTGAAAACGTCTGTATACTTCCCAATAACCAATACTATATGTAAACATTGGGCAAAGTTCATAACTTTCAGCCCTCCCCCCGGGGATTTTGGGGATTAAGTCATCCTAAAAGACATATTTATTATATTTTCGACCATGTTGAACAAAATGGCTATCTCAAAATTTTGATCGGGTGACTTTGGGGAAAAAATGAGCGTGGGAGGGGGTCTAGTTGCTCTCCATTTTTTTTATCACTTAAAAAGGACACTAGAACTTTTAATTTCCGTTCCAGTGAGCCCTCCCACGATATTCTAGGATCACTGGGTCGATACGATCGCCCCTGGGGGAAAAAAACAAATAAACACGCATCCGTGATCTTTCTTCTGGCAAAAAATACAAAATTCCACATTTTTGCAGACAGGAGCTTGAAACCTCTACAGTAGGGTTCTCTGATACGCTGAATCTGATGGTGTGATTTTCAGTAAGGTTTTATATCTATTATGGGGTCTTTCCCCCTTTTTTCGAAAATCAGCCAAATTTTCTCAGGCGCGTAACTTTTGATGAGCAGGACTAAACTTGATGAAACTTATATATTTGAATCATAATTTAAATCTGATTCCTTTGATGCATGTATTGGTATCAAAATCCCGTTTTTTAGAGTTTCGGTTACTATTGAGCCGGTTCACTCCTTACTTACAGTTCGTTACCACAAACTGTTTGATGGGAGATTTTAACATTGATCTGTTGGATAATGGATCAAATACAGACCGATTTATAAACCTGATGATTTCATTTGGTTATATTTCTGCTATTAATAATATTAGTACTCGTGTTACGAGGACGTCGCTGAAATGTCTGGATAACATATTTTTGAATTATATGTCTGGTAGTCCGAGTGTTCTTATAAGTGATACTTCTGATTATTTTCGTGTATTTGAAAGTTACTCGGTAAGTGTTGATAATGAAAAGTCCGTAAAGATGAGCAGTCTCAAGCTAAGGATGGTACTCGATAAAGATGCACTTCCGAAATGTAAAAAAGAGCTAGCCAATAAGAATTGGAATACAGAGTTTTCAGTATTTGCGGATATTGACTCTAATTTTAGAGTCTCTTACCAAATAATTCAGCAATCCCTGGAAAAATACTCTAAGAATATTAAGAAAAATAAAACAAAAACTTCAAAGAAGCATTGGATTACTCTAAGTTTATTAAGATCGATAAATAAGAAGAATAAAATACTCCCCCCCCAAAGAAAAATCCTGGATATACCCTTGTCTGCAATATTGGTTAAGATAAACTGACTCGTAATATTCATTTAAAGTTGTGGAATTCTTAAAAGCTAGCTCTTTATTGAAAGCTGATGTTACTTGACGTTTTGAAAGAATTAAAATAGTATGCTAATATTTACTAATGTTCTGACCGGTGAAAGACTATTGAAAAACACATAAGTTAGTCGTTTATTTTTCACAGGGAACTTATTTCCTGACTCGTGTTTTGTGGCGTTGATCTTGTGTTTTCAGTAAAGCGCTAGATTTTTAGAATTCTCCAAAGTACGAGTCAGCTTTTGAACCATTATTGCAGATATATGTCGCAAAAGCTGCGAAGCAATAATTTTTGTTCATTTAAGTTTCATCTTTGCTCTTTGCTTCAATCAGAAAAATTTAGTTTTTTTAATTAATCAGTTATAATAGCGGTACATGGCATGTTGTATTAGGAAATTTTATTAGACTTTTAAACTTGTACATTTACAAGTGTACAAGTGTAAAAGTTACAAGTGTACAAGCGTCATATCCATAATGGTTATATCCAGAAAAAGGGGGGGGTGTTCGGAGTTTGAATCCTCCAATTTGTTTTGTCCGATTCATAAGAAATGTAACAAAAATACATACAAACAAGTCTTTGATGCATTTTTGAAAGTTTTGTTTGGGCACCTACCCCCCTCCAAAAAAATAGCCCCACCCCATAAAAAAACTGAATATGCCCTTGACATATACACCTGAGTATGATATAAATAAGACAATCACCTAACGTACCATCCGGTGGTGATTATTGACGATGATTATTTATGTCCTTCCGCGCATTGATCTCTTCAGAAATCTGGGTTACAATTTGGGGAGGAAGTGGAGGTGGGGAAATGTTTACTCAAGAAAAGTGTCGTATTATTATGAATATTATATACCTTACCACTGTTTGCATATTTACTTTTTCAGGGGAGGATTACCCCTCTATCTTGTCGAAAACTATATTCCTACGCTGTAGGGTGCGAACCATTCGGGGTTTAGCATCACCCCATCCAAAATCCGCCCCCAAAACTTCATCCCGTGGAAAAGTCTACCCATGGAACCTTCCTCCCGGAAATAACCTCCTCCTTCTTACAGACTCCCCAGGAAAATTCTCCCCACACGGGAAATTGACCAACCAAAGAGAAATTAACAGAAATAAAAAGAATGAAGAAAAGAAGTATAATTGTATATCAGCTATTATGAAGGAGGGGCAGTGGGTCATTGTAATGACAGGTGGTGCCAGGATCCTAAAAGAGAGCATTTCATTATTCAAATTATCTAGATCTCCATGAACATTCAAGTAAATATAAAACGATATAGGGATAAGTAGGAACTAATCCCTCTTCTCCCTTCATTTAGACTAAGCCTGAATAAGGGTGCTGTGGGGTGATACCCGCCTTCTTAATGTAGAAAATGTTTCTAGTGTTTATTTTAAAACTTTATTTAACTAAACTAATTTGCTGCATTTTTCATATAACTAATGCGCATCAGCTATTATGAATTAGGGATGGTGGTTTATTTTTTGGCAGAATGGGAGGGAGGCGGATACCTCAAGGTGTATATTTTATTCCCAAAATATCCTAACTCTCTGAACCTTCAGATAAATAAAGAATGAGTTCTAGGAAAGTGGGGTAGGTAAAAATTGATAGATAATCTGTTTTGATTTCCGGGAATATTGCTGATGTACACATTTATTGGCAGTGCTAGGAGGGAGAGGGGTAATAATTCTCCTCTTTATGTGACAGTGTTTTTCTGTGTACCATAAATATTAAATTCACAGGTTTACCGGCACAAATATCGAACAGGGTATCATAAGCTTTGTTTCAGCAATTTTATATAGCATTATTTCTCTTTTCCTATTTACATACAATGTTTCAATGTATTTAAACATGGAACTTTGATTTCAGCGATGTTAAATGGTATTATTTCTCTTATTCTATTTATATACTATGTTTCAATGCATTTAAATTTTAAACATAAATGTACAATGTATTTGAGCATCAGAGAACCCACAAGATCACAGTGGCTTCAGCTTCGTAGAAGATCAAAAGTCACGCAGAATTTCAATCTGAACAATAATACCTCTTTCCGTCCACCCAAAATTATGTGGTAAAAATACTAATAAAAACCTGTTCATCCAACTACTATGCATCAAAAATTTTACTAAATATTAAAAATTTGCCCTAAATTTTGTTCAAATTCTATCCTAAATAAGAACGACTGCTAAAACACAAGGGCCGTTGAATTGGAATAACAAGCTTTTTTAAAGCACTAAAAAACTTTAGCATACCCTTTTCGTGTTTTTTTTTTTTGGGGGGGGGGGGCTGGGAATCGAGTTCTTGCTTATTTGAAATGACGAGTTCTGTTCATTTTTAATTTTATTGATACTGACATGGGATTTGGCTCCAAGCTATTAAAAAAAAAAAAAAAAAAAAAAAAAAAAAAAAAAAAAAAAAATAAAAAAAAAAAAAAATAAAAAACGCCCCTTAGATGTACTTCAGATCTTATTTGGAATAAGGAGTTCTGTCAATTTTAAATTTTCTTGGATATAGCTTAGAGTTCCACCATGTTATTAAAAGAAAAAAAAAAACACCCCTTAAAGGTACTTTAGACGGGATGACCTTCTGATGTACGCCTAGTGGACGCGTTCTCGGTCGCAAGGGGTGAACTGGTATCATGTACTATAGGTGTCAGCAGGGGTTTCACCTTCGGGGGGGGGGGGGCATCCCAACGTTTTCATTCAGCCAAATAAAAATTTGAGTCGCTAAAATTGTGGTTCAAAGCATCACTATTTTATAGGCTCTTTTTTTTATTAGGGTAAATGGGCTGATGTAAATATATGTCGTAAAATTGTCCAAAGGAGATCAGTCTCAGTCGGTAAGAAAAGAAGTAATCTTAATAGAAAAAGCGCCGAAATCAGTCAGTAGTTGGTGAAATCTTTTACTCCTCCTCCTTACAAATGGCTAGTGACGCCTCTCTCTGGTAGGTATCAGAGTAAGTCCACGGGGAGTAGTTACTGGCACCCCTTAGACCCAGCCTGTTATCTCTGCACTTTCGCCATAGGACAACCCTTTCACATTTGCGACTAATTTAAGATTTAAAAATTAGTTTCTTTAACCTTTATTTTACCGTGCTACAACAACTTGACCCCCCCCCCCCCCAAAGCACGAAAAAAGAATTAAGTGAATAATCAGTATCTAGCTATTGAAGAGTGAACTCCTATAATCGGATTACTTTTTCAAGTTAAAAGGATTAAATTTGATATTGTTTTGGACTTTGCCATTGCGTAATTTGATGCAAGTGTAGACTTCTACGTGCGGATTATAGCATTCATTATGGCTGTCACTCAAGCAAAATTTGATGAAGGAATGAAACGGATTCAGGCGTTGCTGGATAAAATATTAGCAGAGCAGAAAAGTTTTTCTGTCTCAATAATTTCCCTTCAAGATGAAGTTAGGCAAATATCAGCTGAAAATGCGAATCTACGAGAGGAATCTAAAAAGCTTCGAAATGATCTAGAGTAAGAAAAATTGCGGAATAACGATTTGGAGAGTAAGCTTCTGGACATTGAAGTGAGAGAAAGAAAGTTGAATTTGATTGTTCATGGTCTGCCTACTGAAAAGCATAATCAATCAGTGACTAGCAACGTAAAGTCTCTTCTTTCTGACAAATTGCAAGTGACCGAGGACATTTCTCTTACCAAGTGTTATCGCCTTGCGAGAAATAGCAGTTCAAACATCACTAGTAGGAAAACTAGTGTTCGACCGGCCCCTGTGTTTATATCGCTAGACACAGATCATAGCATTCAGGCGATTCTCAGTGAGGTGAATAAGTTGAAGGGTAGTGGAATTCGCATTTGCACTGATCTCCCACCAAAGCTAAATTTCCTACGGAATGATCTATTATCCAAGGGAAAGGACATGCGTGATTCGGGTTCGGTTCATCTTACGCGTATTAAACAAAAAGGGAGTAAATTATGGCTCGAGTGTAAAAAGTCTCCGTCTTTACAGTGGGCTAAGATTGACTAGTTACGGTGATTAATAATGACATTCGTTTGGTGAGATTATTTTTATTACTTTATGTAATGTTTCTCTGTTTATAGGATCTATTATTTTTATTTCTTGTGAGGTTTTTTGCCCCTCTGTAGACTTATTATAAGTTTATTTTCTGTCTTTTTTGTGTGTTTCTATTATTTTTATTTCTTGTGAGGTTTTTTGTCCCTCTGTAGCTTATTATAAGTTTATTTTCTGTCTTTTTTGTGTGTTTCTATTTATATGAAGTAATTGAGTACAATAATTTTTTCTGTATCCGCATTTCATGTTTCAATGAATAAGTTCAGTTTCTTTCTCTTGTTTCTATTTATTTTCAAGCAGTTTCTTTTTCTTTCATCATTATTTTCGAGTTCTCGCTGGTTCAGTTGTTTTTGCTACGTTAAGACTCAGACGGTGTGCATTTTGCGTAAGTTTCTGCTAGTCCTGATCATAATTCTGATTATTTACATTGGATGATAATTGCATTTGGGATAGACTGAGAGACCTAGAGTCTAACCCTTTTGACTTTTCCATTTTCCAGAGCCATGATAAATTTTTTGGAAATGAGATAAATGATGGTGGGCTAATTAATTTTCCAAAATGTAGATATAAATTACCTTCCGAGGTTTCTGATCTTCCCAGTACCGGGGTTGTGAGAACAGGATTTTTAAATTGTAGAGGTTTTTTTAGTTCACAGGATGATCTTGTCGATGTAGTTCATAAGCTATCTTGTCATGTCGTTGGATTCTGTGAGACTTTTCTCATAGACACGGCTCCTCATATTGCTTTTCCTGGATATCAATTTACTTTCAAAAACCGACTGACAAGGCGCCAAGGTGGTTTGGCAGTATTAGTTAAAGATGGTATCTCTTTTCGACGCCTTGTAAATCTAGAAGGTTCTCATGAGGAAATGCTTTTTGAAGTAATGGTAACTGAAATTAGTCTTGGAAAAAAAAATATAGTTTTTTGCGTAGTATACCGACCTCCTTCTTCTCCAGTCAAGTCTTTCCTCTCTAAACTCCATGATTTTTTGCATCAACCTCATTTTCAAAATAAAGATGTTATCCTCTCCGGAGATTTCAACATTGACCTTCTAGAAGCTTCAAATGAAGCTTCTGTTGATTTATTGTCTTCTTGCTTTTCTGCATATCTGCTTCCTACTTGCCTGATACCTACAAGAATTTCACCTAGTTCTGCTTCTCTCATTGATAATATTTTTACATCTTTACCAATTAAAGCAAATTTTGCTGTTTTAACTGATATATCGGATCATTTCCTGCTGGTTTCAGATTTAGCTTTTACTTATAAAATACCGCAGGTAAGTAGGGAACGTCAAGTACGGTTAATAAATAAAATAACATTAAAGCACCTGAATGAAAGCCTTGGTCTATTGGATTGGCAGGATGTAATATCCACGGAGGATACAGATGTGGCAACTGACACTTTCCTAAGAAATTTCAATTGCTGCCTTGATTCTAGTTGCCCATTTGTTACGAAGAAAATGTGCAGAGAAAAATTTCCTATAAGGCCGTGGATAACGTCTGGAATTTTGATATCAGTTAATAAAAAAAACCAGTTATTTAAAAAGCAGTTAAAGAATCCAACTGATTATAATATTAAAAATTTTAAAATCTTCAAAAATAAATTAACCGCACTGATACGATTGTCGAAACATAGGTATTATAAAGAGTCTTTCGAAGAAGCTCAAAATTCTCCTCGCAAAACGTGGTCTTTAATTAATTCTATTATTAAAAAACAAAGGAATTCTAAGTTGCCTGAAGTTATTAGTTTAGAAGATGGATCGACGACTAACAAATTGGAGAAAGTGGCTGATGTTTTGAATACTTATTTCGCTAGTATAGGAGAGAAAATTGTTTCATCAGTAATGAACCAGTTTGATTCACGCAGTAATAAACATTTTTCTTCATACCTTCCATCTCCTCAAAGTAATTCAATTTTTCTTACGCCTATTTCTCGGTCTGAAATAACAAAAATAGTGTGTGATCTAAATCCAGGTAATTCAGCGGGAATTGACGGGTCTAGTTCTATAATTGTTAATGAAATTATGTCTGCAGTAATTTTGCCATTACAGCATATAATTAATCTTTCATTTAAAAATGGAGTTTTCCCGTCTGCTTTTAAAGAAGCGAGGATAATTCCGCTTCACAAAGGTGACTCTCCTGAAAACCCATCAAATTACCGCCCTATTTCTATTTTGTCAGCATTTTCTAAAATATTTGAGAAGGCAATTTATAAGAGGATCTATGATTTTCTTAAATCGTTTAATTTTTTCACAAATTCCCAGTTTGGTTTTAGGTCTGGACACAATACTGAGCACGCTATCATTGCTCTCATCCAATATATTCATGAATGCTTAGATAGAGGTGAAATTCCAGCAACAATATACTTGGATTTTAAAAAAGCATTCGATACAATATCCCATTGTATTCTTTTTCGTAAATTGGATAATTGTGGTGTACGCGGACCGGCGTTGGATCTAGTTAAATCTTATCTTGATAAGAGAAAGCAACGAATAGATGGAGGTAATTTTCTCTCTTCGCCTGTTCCTCAGTCCTCCATGGTTGGGGTGCCTCAGGGCTCTGTCCTAGGTCCTCTGCTTTTTCTAGTTTATATAAATGATTTTCACCGCGCTTTGGCAATCCCATGTCTCAGCACACATTTTGCTGATGATACGGCAGTTTCAATTTCTGAGAGGAATGACGAGGAGTTGGAGGCAAAACTTGATACTGCATTTTCTAATGTTCTTGAATGGTGTTCCGCAAATTTTATTGCTTTGAATTTATCAAAAACTAATTTCATAATTTACGGCAGGAAGTCAAATATATGCCCTCGTATTACCCGAGTTACTTCTTCAAAGTATCTATTATCAATATCTCGGGCGAATGTGATAAAGTACCTTGGACTTATGATTGATGAAAGATTATCTTTTAAAACACACATTCAAAATATACGCTTAAAGATTTCAAGGTATGTTGGTTTAATGCGGAGGTTGAAGCATTATTTGCCCTACTCTGCTTTACGAAGCATTTATTTTGCTCTGATTCAGTCTAATATTAATTATTGTTCTCTAGTATATTTATCTACATTTAAAAGCCATATTAAACCAATACAGATTTTACAAAATAAAGCAGTAAGAATCCTCAAACTTTTTATTTCATCGCCTATTTCACTTCCAAATAAGTCTTCTACAGCATCTTTATATACTTATTTAGATATACTTCCAGTTTCTCAACAATTTACTTTTGGAGCAATTATTTTCAAATTTAATTATGACATTAAGAAATTACCGCCATATTACCTCAATCAAAGTTTGTTCTCCCGATCACAAGATTTACATCGTTATAACACGCGACAAAAAAAGAGTATCTACATTGACAAGTATAGTACTGAGAGATCTAAATTCGCCCCGTTTGTGTCAATAGCCCGGTGCTGGGATGCTCACAAGGATTTTATTGATAAATTTTCTTCTATCCATTTAATAAAAAGGAATCTTAAATTTCATTTAGTTCAGGATTATTTTTAATTAAGTGTCTTTTTAATATGATTAAGTTATTTGTTTGGATTTTTGTTCTATGTGAATGTGGGCCTCTCGGCTATCTTTTAGTATGAATTTATATTTAATAATATTGATCTCTCTTTTTTTTGTATATATATTTATATTTATATTTGGATCCTGGGCTAGCTGCTACTTTCATATTATTTTTGTATTATTGTATCTTTGCCGTCGTAATTATCTTTGTATTGTAGCGTAAAATTTTTTATTGTATCTTTGTCTAGGCCTAGTTTTTCGAGCTTGTCTCCCCATGGGCCTATGTCAATTATATACATGTATATGTTAATAATAAAATGATTGAACTTGAACTTGAAACAAAGTATTATAGGATATTCTATACCAAATAATCTGCTTATATTTGGAAAATAGACAGAATATTCCGAAATTCCTTCTTTTCTTCATTATTTTATTTGTCATGCTTTCTCTGTGGCTGCTCAATTTTGCATGTGGAGAAATTTTTCCGAAGGGATTTTACACGGGAGAGAATTTTCCACGGGTGATTTTCCGCGGGGGGATTTTCCAGTGGAAATTTTCCAGGATGAATTTTTCCAAGGGGAATTTTTCTCGGGGGTATGGCCAAGTACCACCCATGTTTATATAGCATTTGTTTAAGCTTCAGAGCTAAATACGAGACGTCGTTAAAAAATCACGTCAGAAGCATGAAAAACCACTGCCAAAATCAAGGTGTTTACATTTAAAAGTGTTAGTCGGCCAAAATTTTTTGATTGGTTAAGACGAAGGTGTTGGCACTGGTTCGATTTATTCCCTGGAACTAAAAAACAGTTCCGAAAATATTCAATCCCCAGTTTCCTGTCGAACGTGATCCAAAAAATGAAACTTCGGAGCCTGACCTTCACTAATACAAAGTTTCTTAGAAAATTTTCGTCGGAAGCATCACCACACCCTTATACACAGTCAGCGCGGGATGGAAATGTCCAGCTAGGAACGAAGCCAAGGATTTTAATTACTGGTATCAAGTACCCCTTTTCAAACTTAATTTCTGAGGAGACTCATTAGATTAGGCCAAAAATCCTCTTAGAACAAAGAAATTAAAGGTAGAGCAGATCTTAAAGCTATGAGATACAAATGTGCAAGTCTGTTGAAAGAAGATGCATGCACCTAGATAGGTTAGGGGGAAGACTGGCTGGTAGTCCTGGTCAAGGGCGTAATCTGCTATGGGGCAGCAGGGGGGCAATTAACACCTATAGACCGCATTTCGCCCCCTTCCCCCCTAGAACCCATGGTCCCCCCAGCTGAAACTTAGTTTCTGCAAAAAATATTGTCAAAATTAAGATAAGCCTGCATAACTCAAGCATTCAGAGAAATAAGCCAGTTTTCTTTTGTATATCTTTGCTCATAGGAAACCAAACGAAAAAAGCAGTATATGGAAAACCATGGAAAAAATGTGTGCCCCATTGTTGACTGCCTGCCAATAGGTTTTGACCCTATAGCGAAAGCATAAGGGCCTAACTATTGATAACATTCAATCAAAGAATCATCTTTTTATGGTGATCCTAAATATATATTTGTTTATTAGCAATTAGTGCAGCTATTAGTGCACAAGAAAGTTCGTATAATAAAAGAAAACACAAAAAAAACAACTTAATAAGGGGCAATTTCGGTAAAATATGCCGTCAACTTTTGCTTACCATTGCCAGAGTACCCATGAACTGATATATGAATCCACTATTATCAGAAATGTTTCCCCTGAACGGAATGCTGGGAATTTTTGTATTTTCCTCCTGAACAGATACGTTTTTTGTTTTTATTATCATTTATATAGTTTTCCAGGAGTGATTGTATTTATCTAGCAGTCACTTTAAAAAAAATCTTAACTTTTTACAGTTATAAAGTATAAAGGTGTCAACTATATTGGTTTTTGGTATTCAAAATCAAATTAAAAATATTGAATTAAAGTTTTTTATTTGATTTTCTTAATCTTAGTTTCAATGTTTTACTTTGAACAAATTACTTTGATAATGCGTTACTTTTTATAAACAATTGAGTATTCAGGCATTAAATATTTTGGTGTTTGATAACCAAGTTCAAAACTGTCGATATTGCTAAAAAATATCCGTCCAACGCTTCGGCATTGCTCAACCGAACTGAACGTTGGAGTTTATATCTTAGTTTTTGTAAGTAGGCTATTGTTTTGTGCAAATTTTTTAATTAATCACTTTTCCATTTTTATATACTTTTACTTTAATTAACATACTTTTTTCATTGCCTTTAGAAAAATGTTTGTCTCTAAGCTTCATTAAATAGAAAAAAGAAAAAGAATCAACTGAAAGAAAGGAGCAACATTAAAACTTAAAACGAACAGAAATTATGACGTATATGAGGGGGGTTTCCCTTCTCCTCAATACCTCGCTCTTTACGCTACAGTTTTTCGTCACTAAAAAAAGTAACCTATTGTTCTAATTAAACGAGCCCTGTGTTTCAGGAGTTGTTTTTAAAGAATTGGGACAAAATTTAAACTTTAGCTTAAAGAGCGAGTTGTTGAAGAGGAGGCAACCCCCCTCATATACGTCATAATTTCAGTTCTTGTTAAGTTTTAATGTTTTTCCTTACTTTCAGTTGAAATTTTTTTTTATTTGATTTCTGATCGTTTTTTAAATAACGCCGGGATACCTGGCTCCAACTCCACGGAACAATCCCCCTCCCCAAAGATGTATCCTCTGGGCAGTTCGATACTGGCGAGAATTTATCCCGGACCCTTAGCATCTCCACGCCTGAAATTGAATCGGCAAAGAAAAAGCAAGACATATAAAGAAATCTCGTATGGGAATTCTGGAAAATTCACCAAGTTTAAATTTTCCCCTGAAAAGCTCACCCCCTGGAAACTTCTCTCTCCATGAAAAATTCACCCCGTGTAAAATCGTCCCAGCAGAAAGTTCTTCCTCCCCTCCGCATCCGAAAAATGAATGCATATTCCCAATAACAAATAAACAATGGGTAAATTTTATAACTTAAAAATCTTTCCTCAAGGGCTGTAGGGGGTAATTTAACTCTAAAGACATAGTTATTCGGCCTTTCAGCTATGTTGAAGAAAAAAGCTGTTTCAAAAGTTTGATCGGACGATTTTGGGGAAAAGGTGGCGTGGGAGGGGGCTTAATCACCCTCTAATTACTTTGGTCACTTAAAAATGGCACTTGAACCTTTCATTTCCATTAGAATGAGCCCCCTCCCGACGGTCTAGGCCCACTTGGTAGATACGATCACTCCTGAAAAAAAAACAACAAATAAACACGCATCCGTGATCTTTCTTGTGGCAAAAATTAAAAAATTCCAAATTTTTGCAGATATGAGCTTGAACCTCTACAGTAGGATCCTTTGATACGCTGAATCTGATGGTGTGATTTTCATTAAAATTCTATGATTTCGAGAGGGTCTTCCCCCTTTTTTAGAAAATCAGAAAAATTTTCTCAGGCTCGTAGCTTTTGATGGGTAGAAAACTAAAATTAATGAAACTTATATATTTGGAATCAGCATAATAAACCAATTCTTTTGACATATAAATTGGTATCAAATTCAGTTTTATAGAGATTCGGTTGCTATTGAGCTGGGTTGCTCCGTACTTACAGTTCATTACCACGAACTGTTTGATTACCCTTCAAAATCCAAACAGATATCATTGGAATATTGATCGTTTTTTCCGCGTTATCAAAAGTACTGTATTCATAAATCTTTACAGTTTAATGAAATGTAATTAAACAAATAGAAAAGAGTTTTTAACTAAAGTAAGGAGCAATTTAAAACTTAAAGCAAATACAAATTACTCTGTATATAAGAGGGACTGCCCCCTTCTCAACACCTTGCTCATTAAACAAAAGTATTTTTAGTTCTTTGAAAAATCTTATCTTTTCAATTGCAAATTTTGTTAAAAATGTGGAAAAAAGCCAAACTTCAGAGTAAAGAGAAATGAGCTAAAAAGAGACAATCCCCTTCATACAAAGAATAATCTGTTAAAATAGGTTTCTATGTTTCTTGCTTTCAGTTGAAAAGCGCTTTTAAACACTTTTTTTTATTTAATTTCTGATTGTTTTCAAAATCATATCCAGACCTAACCAAGATATAATTCGATGTGCCTGTCCCTTAAATCCCTGGTTAACTGCTTTTGAAATGTGTAAATGAATAATTGTACGTTTATTAGTACTGTCCTACGGTTAAATTTTCAATTTCAATTTTGTATAAAATTTGAATATACTTAAAAAATTGGCGATGAATAGTAATTTTGGTGAAAAGTCCTTGTTAATATTGCTACAAAAGAATTTCGGTTGGATGAAAAGGAGTATTATTGTTACTATGGAGGGAAATTCTGTGAGACTTTTGATCTTCTACGTAACTGAAGCCATCACAACCTCTACAATACGATTTTTTCATCGATATATATATTACATACATTTTGATTAAATACAATGAAATACTTCATATAAATAGAAAAAGAAAATAACACCATTTAAAATTGGCGAAAACTAAGTTCCTTGTAGTATTTGCCACCCAAAGAAATTTCCTGGCGGGACTGATGATGACCTGCCTTGCCTTTTCCACCTCTGTGTTGGTATAAATGAAAATGTAACATTTTAGCTATATAGAGAAACACTTTAATTAATTCCTCCTCCCTCTACCTCTTAACCTACCCTACCCTCACCTATAAAATGACCAGGGCCGTCACGTATGGGGGTAGGGGGACACCCCCCGAATGTTTTTGGTCACTCAATAAAAAAAATAATTCGGTAAAATCGTGCCGCTTTGCGCCAAGATTTTTCCGACGCCGTTAAAATTCTATGTTCGGTTCAATTAAGACCACGAAAATACTGACATGTCATCTACAGAAATTCCAAACTTGGTCGGTAAACGCAGCAGTTTTACCGACTCCTGCCGTGGTTTTATAGATGGTGCCAAAACTTTCCATTTGGTTAAATAAACAGCATTAAAATAGTGACATGATATGTACCGAAATCTAAATCTTGGTTGGTAAATGCAGCAGTTTTACCGACTTGTGCAGTGATTTTACCTATTGTATTCGAAACGGACATCATGTTAATTATTGACAAAATACAGCCGGTAAAAATTACCAGCCAGTCGGTAAATCTCTTGCTCCTCCCTAAACATTTTGGATAGTAACGAAACTTGCAATGACTCACCCCCCCCCCTCATTATAGGTGATACGCAATTACAAATCGCCAAACGTAGCGTAATTTCATTACAAATAAGGTGAATCAACTTGGAAGAATCCAGTACTGCCACTGTGTGGCATTACAAAACTACAATCTTTTACAACTGGAAAGCCTAAAATATATTTATTCATACTTTAATATCAATTAGCTTCTCAGAACTTTCAATTGATTGCAAATTCATCCACTTCGGGGTAAAGTTGTAGTTTTGCGCGCTAAAATAGCAAGAAAACAAGAATTTCCCTGGCCCAATCTGTATGGTCACTTAAAAAAAAAACTCCTTAATTTTACGTTTCAATAAGCTCTCTCCCAATTATCTTGGCACTTCGGTTTTATACAGTCACCCCTGGGAAAAAAACAAAACAAATAAACATGAATCGACGATGTTTCTTTTGAAAAAAAAAAGTGAAATTCCATATTTATAAAATTGGAGCTTGAAACCTCTACGGTAGGGCTCTCTAATATGATGTATCTAATAAAGAGATTTTCAATAAGATCGTTTGCTTTTTTTAGGGAAGGGGGGTTCTTTTTTTCAAAAATCAGGCAAATTTTCTCAGATTTTTTGTTTTGGGTGGGTAATAATAAACTGAAAGAATTGTATATATTTAGAATCATCATAAAAAGCTAATACTATCGGTGTATCAATTGTCATGAGAATTGCATTTTTAGTTTTGGTGAATATTGGTCCAAGTCACTTTTTACTTCCAGTTTTTTTTATCACAAGCTATTTGATAAGATTCTCGTGTGACGAAATTTTTTTTGAACCTTTTCATTTTAGTTAGTTGATTAAATAAAAAAAACAGTTTTTTTTAACTGACAGTAAGGAGCAACATTAACACTTAAAACGAACAGAAATTATTCCGTATATGAAAGGGGATGTCTCCTCCTCAACGCCTCGCTCTTTACGCTTAAGTTTTTTATTCTTTTGAAAAATAGAGTTGTGAGAAAGAGTCAAACTTTAGCGTAAAAAAGTGAGGCGTTGAGGAGAGGCAGCCCCTTTCATATACTGAATAATTTCTGTTCATTTTAAGTTTTAATGTTGCTCCTTACTTTCAGTTAAAAAATACCACTACTAATATTGCTAACGACTCACCGCAGCACCATGCCTCCTGAGGCCAACACAGCTACGCACGATCCTCCTCAACCCCAATCTATTCCAAGCCTCTCTTTTTACACCCAACCACGAAGTTCCCATTTCCTTTAAATTTTTCTTTATGACGTCCTCCCACCCCAGACGAGGACGACCTGCTTTCCATTTAGCCCTAGACGGTTGGCCGAAAAAAACAATCTTCGGCAATCTGTCATCCTTCATCCGCACAACGTGCCCTAGCCACCTCAACCTTTCTTTCATTATAGCCCTAGAGAGCGGTATTGAACCATTTTTTTCGTATAGCCTATTGTTTGAAATACGGTCAGTCAGCCGGGTACCCAGAACAATCCTTAAGCAATTTCTCTGGAAAACATCTAGCAAATCTTCATCCGCTTTTCGGAGCGTTCATGCTTCAGAGCCATATTTGACCACTGTCATCACTGTAGCTTATAATATTCTCATCTTGGTTTCCAGATTTATCTTCCTATTCTTCCAAACTTTTTTTTTAACTGTGAAAAAACACCCTGAGCCTTGGCTATTCTACTTTTAACATCTTCACTGCTCCCACCATCTTTACTAATAATACTACCAAGGTAAGTGAAGCTACCCACCTGATCAATCTTTTCATTACCCAACGTCACCTTTTCATCTTCACTTATTCCTAGCCTTAGTGACTTAGTCTTCTTAACATTAATTTTCAAACCTATTCTAGCACCCTGAACTCGCAAAACCTCTAAAACTTCATTCATTTTGCTCACACTTTCATCTAGGATGCTTAAATCTTCAGCATAATCTAAGTCCAGAAGACTTTTTCCTCTCCATTTGATTCCGTGGTCTCCCATTACCTTTCCTGTGCTCCTTAAGACAAAGTCCATCAAAATAATCTATATAAAGGGGGATAGAACAAAACCCTGCTTGATTTAATACAAAACCAGCTGCTAACCTCATTTCCTACCTTAACCTTAGCAGTGTTATTCTCGTACATAGCACTAATCACTTTTTGTATTTGTCTGGTATACCATACAAGGATAAGACCTTTACTAAAGCTCTTCTATCAAAAGAATCTATCGCTTGCTCATAATATATAAAACTGAGGACCAAAGGTGTTTGACAACTCAGACACTTTTCAATTATTAGCCTGAGAGTGAAAATTTGGTCGAAGCATCCTCTACCTTTTCTAAAACCGCACTATTCTTCTCTTAAAACTTTGTGTATGGCCTCTCTCAGTCTAAAAAGTATCATATTACTAAGTAATTTGCTACCTACAGAGACCAGACTAATGCCTCGACAATTACCACGCTCACTTTTATCACCTTTCTTATAAAGTGGCTTAATTAAGGTTTTCCTAAAATCGTTAGGTACTTCCCCTTTTTCAAAAATCATATTCATAATCTTCAGTAACTTATTTCTAACATCAGAGCCACCATATTTAAGAAACTCATTTACCATCCTATCAGCACCTGGAGCCTTATTACTTTTTAATCCTTTTGGTACTGTTGCTAATTCCTCCTCGCAAAACAAATCTTCCTTCACATCTAAGGTAACACAATCTTTTTCATTTTCCTCTATATATTTTCCCACAACTCTATCTCGGTTAAACAAATTCTCGAAGTGTTCGGCCCATCTCTCTTTAGTTTTTTCTTTATCGCTAATTGCGGCCCCATTCAAGGGTCAGTTTTAGGGCCGGCACTGTTTTTGATTTTTGCAGTTAGAAATGACCTAATTATGCAGTTAGATAATGACCTAATTTTTGCAGTTAGAAATAAAAATCCTCTTTATTGCTGTCGTCTATGTCATCCAACAGTCTCCTTTACCCATAACTATAGTTTGCATACCTCGGATTCTCTTGTTACTTTTGCCAATGATACCACCCTTATTACATCTGGGAGAACAGAGGATGAGGTTCGTACAAAGTTAGTGGACCTCTTTGAGAGAGTTTCAATTTGGTTTGATGCTAACTCTCTTGCCTTAAATGTTTCTAAAACTAGTTTTTTTGTCGTATATCCCAGGCTTGTCCTCAATTATCTGAAATTCATATATCCAAAGGCTTTATTAGTAGACCAAAGGATGGCCATGTCCGTTTCCTAGGTATCCTCCTAGATGAAAATTTATCTTTTAAACACCATATTGATTTGATTAAAATGAAGGTATGCAGAAACCTCGGTATTCTAAGAAAACTAAAGCATATCTTTCCAGGACCAATTCTAAGAATCCTATTTCATAGCTTAATTCATTCTTATGTTTCCAATTGTCCAGTCATATGGATGTCTACTTTCCCTTCTTTTCTCAAACCGCTTTCGAATATTTGTGATAAAGCTATAAATCTTATCCAAGATGTAAATCGTTCAGCAACTAAACCGTTACTTGATATTAAAAAACTTTATATTCTTTCCTGTGCGTCTTTCGCTTTTCTTCAGCTCCATGGTGATATTCCTAGGTTAGATTTACGTCTTCTTTTGTATCTGATCGGTCAAATTATCAACTCCGTAGTTCTCTAAATATCCAAATTCCCCATACACCAACAATAAGATCCGATTTTAATCCTCTTGTTGCGTGGCTGCGTGCCATTTGACATGGAACACCCTTCCCGATTCGGCTCGAGAATACCACTCGTTTGGCACCTTCAAAAGACTAGTAAAAAAATATTTGTTTTCATGTGATTAATTTTCTTTACTTTTGGCAGCAGGCAAAAGTAAAGAAAATTTATATCAGATAGTTTTTTTTCGTTTTATTAAGCAAATGCTTTACATGTGAAAAGTTCAAATGCTTATGTTTATATGTTTAAATATTAATGTTATGTTTATATCGGTTAAATCTTAAGCGCGTTTAAATGTTTAATGTTTATTTGATCTTTTCATAATCCCCCTCCTACAGGCCATGGAGCCTTTGTGGGAATTTGTAGATTGTTATGTAATTATTTTACTGGTATATGGAAAATAAATCTATCTATCTATCTATCTATCTATTCCTATCTTTAACCGGGCCAAGTCTGGATTGACTACTCCCTCTTAGTTTGTTAACATGCCAGTGCAATATTTTACTATTATGCCGTCTAGCTGCATCTTCCAGATCCTCGGCAATTTTATCCATGGCCTCCACTTCACACCTCCTTAGTTCATACTTTAATGCTTTCTCCACTTTCTTTGCATTCCTTTTGTTTTCATATGATCCATCACTCAGATAATTCTTGTACAAGTCCCTTCTCCTTACTATTAAACATAAGGCTTTTTCACTAATATTCTTAGCTGCAGTTCTAGCTTTCTTCCCCAAGCTTCAGCAACTTCACAAATTATTTTTCTAAAATTATTCCAACCATCTTCCCCATTATCAAATTTTAAACTCTTAAGTTTAGTATTTAACTGTTCCTGGAAAGTTTCTCTCAAATTCTCATCCTTGAGTCTACCAACATCATAACTTCCCGGAAGGTAGTTACCCTTCCGATATTTCAGCTTTATATTAACCCTTGACACTACTAGATGGTGATCTTTACTTTTAACATCAATAACAGCACTCCTATATACCCTAGTATCTTGTATTGATCCTGCCAGTCTTCGGTTTACTATAACATAATCAATAAGGTTTGCTGTCTTACCATCACGTGAACACTATGTTAACTTATGAGCCATTTTACGACCAAACACCGTATTGGTTATAACTAGATTGTTATACCTACAAAATTGCAAAAGTCTGTATCCATTACTGTTTTCTTTTCCTACACCAAATTTACCTAGGCTAGGATACCATCTATAAGTTAAAAAAAACCTGTTTTTTATTTAATTTCTCAACGTTTTTGAATTAATGCAGGTTTTGATTTTGGCCTACTGTACATGAATAATTAAAACGAAATTTGCATATTAATTTTATTCTTTTTGGTTAAATGGCTTTCTCGAAAGTTCTTTAATTTTATTTACGAACGTTATTATTAGTAATAAATATACGTAACTTACGAATTAATTTCCGTAACGAACTTCTTTACTCATATATTTTTAATACGTACATTAGGGGGTTCTCCCCCTAGTCAATACCTCGCTCTTTACGCTAAAGTTCGAATTGTGTTCCAATTCTTGTAAAATGACCCCATAATCACAAAGGCCATTAATTAGAATAAATAGCTCTTATGGAAGTAATAAAAAAAACTTTAGCGTAAAGAGCGAGGCATTGACTAGGGGGTGAACCCAATCATATACATAATATTTTTGTTTCGTTCTAAGTTTTGATGTTGCTCCTTACTTTCAGTTGAAAAACTTGTTTTTTTTATTTAATTTCTGATCAGTTTTTAAAATAATGCTGGGAAATTTGGAGCCTCCTTTAAAGCAATGTCCCTTCCCCCATGAAAACTTCGTCCATGGAAAGATCCTCCCACGTAACCCTCGACCTACCCACCCGCCCCCCCCCCCACTACCAGCAAAAATTTCCCCTGAAAACGTCTGTATGCTTCCCAAAAACCAATACTATGTGTCAATATCGGGCAAAGTTCATAACTTGCAGCCCTTTCCCCGGGGACTGTGGTGGATTAAGTCATCCTCAAAGACATAGTTATTATATTTTTCGACTATGCTGAACAAAATGGCTATCTCAAAATTTTGATCGAGGGAATTTTGGCAAGAAATGAGCGTGGGAGGAAGCCTAGTTGCACTCCATTTTTTAGTCATTTAAAAAGGGCACTAGAACTTTTAATTTTCGTTCGAATAAGCCATCCCGCGATATTCTAGGACCACTGGGTCGATACGATCACCCCTGGGGAAAAGAAACAAAAAACAAAAAACACGCATCCGTGATCTTTCTTCTGGAAAAAAAAATACAAATTCCACATTTTTGCAGATAGGAGCTTGAAATCTCTACAGCATGGTTCTCTGATACGCTAAATCTGATGGTGTGATTTTAATTAAGGTTCTATGACTTTTAGGGGGTGTTTCCCCCTTTTTTGAAAATCAGGCAAATTTTCTCAGACGCGTAACTTTTGATGGCTAGAACTAAACTTCGTAAAACGTATATATATATATGAAATCAGCATAAAAATCCGATTCTTTTGATTTATCTACTGGTATTAAAGCTCCATTTTTTTTTAGAGTTTCAGTTATTATTGAGCCGGGTCGCTCCTTAGTTACAGTTCGTTACCACGAACTGTTTGAATACCGTTTGTTACCACGAACTGTTTGAATAGGACAATGAAAAGAAAGTGGGTCAATCTAAGTTTAAATTTTGTTTTTCTTTCGCTATTCTATTATTTTTTTTCTAATGTCTGAATATATAAGGGTTTTAAGTTCGAGGGGGAGAACTGTCCTGTTATGAAAGAGGTACATTTTTCTTGACCGTTATAAAATCAAAACATAGTATCTATGCAGCCAGGATGATTTTTGAGTTTCTTTACTCCTTCTATAAACTAATCTAAGGCGTAAGAAATTGCGCAAAGACAAGTCTATATCTGTTATAATCTACGGAAGCAATCTTTCTGTAATTTTGGTTTGAGTATGATTTTATTTTAAGATTAAATGCATAATAATTAAATATATTATTAATTAAACCAATTGATCCCTTTGCCAGGAATCCTTGCGGTTTAAAATTTACTGTATTTTGTTCCATTTTGCATGCAATTTAATTTCTCCTTTTATTTGAGAGTTTTTTTTCTAAGAGTATTGAAAAATAAACTCACTCCTACGAAAAAAAATTCCTGAAATATATTCCCTGTCACCCAACCACCACTGATATTTTGGCGTTTGGCCCCCCCCCCCCATGGAAAATTTTCTGCAGGCGCCTTTGGTCACTTTCACTTGATTTGGGAAAATTGGCTCAAACTTTGCCCCCCCTCCCCCAGGATTTTGACAAATTACGCCATTGGTCCCGGTCATCCAAAACTATCGTAATTTCACTTATTTTAACGTAACTTTGGTAAATTTTGCCTCAACAGCTTTTCCTTTAATTTACCTCTCAAACCAATCAAGCAGATTCTGCGCAAGCGCCAAGGGGTGGGGAATAACATTTAGATTTTAACTGTTCTAGATGGCAGAAGCAAACTAGACCATTCGAAGATGTTGGAGCATTCACAGTGTTTTGAGGACAGTGAGAGCATTTCTCTTGTAGAAGAGAAGATAACATTTTCTCGATTTGATAGTGATTATCAGTCAAAGCCATACTTTTAACTTTTGAGAGAAGGGGGGGGGGGGGAAGTAACCCAACAAATTTTAAAGACGGGAAACATAATGGAGGGAAATCTCCCTTTTGTTCCGTTTTCAGGAAAGGTTCCCTGTTTGGCTCATATTTTTGAACTTTATGAATCTTCAGCCCTCCTCCAACTAAAAATCTCAGAGTATTTTCGTTGGCCTTAAAAAATTATTTTAGCTCAGAGTCACAACCACATTTTTAACTTTATTATGGGAGGAGGGAGTAGCCGAAGAATTTTTCTAGACAGGAAAGATAATGGGCGAAAATCTTCCTTTTGTCCTGTTTTCAGGAAAAATTCCCTTTTTGGCTCATACTAATTGAATTTCTATGGATATTCAGCCCCCCTCCAACTAAAGAGCTCAGATTCAGAGCCGCAATTCCAACTTTTTGAAGAAAGGGGGAGAAACCCAACGGTTATTATAGACCGAAAAGATAATTGAGGGAAACCATCTCTTTGTCCCGTTTTCAAGAGAGGTTGATTTTTGGATAATAGTTTAAAAATTCTTATAGATCTTCATCCCCCCTCCAACTAAAGAGCTCGAAGTCAGAGCCACAATTTTAACTTTTTACGTGGAGGGGGGATTCACCCAACAATCTTTCTAGACGGAAAAGATAATGCAGGAAAAGCTTCCGTTTGTCCCGTTTCCAGGAAAAGTTGGCGGTTTGACTCATATTTTATAATTTTCATGGATTTTCAGCCCCTTCGCCCCCCACTAAATATCTCTGAATGATTAAATTGGGTACTCGTCTATTAACCGGACTCTTTTTATATCTCAAACTCGAGACGCGTTGAAAAACCCGTTTTCACGGGATGATACAAGACACCGCTGTAGAGAAATACAATGTATAGCGTGGTTTTAATTGCGTATACGATATTTAAAGTGTTGTTTTTTTTTGGGGGGGGGAGGTACCTAGGTTAGTTTACGCATTTAGTATATGCAATGCTTTGCCACCCCCCCCCCTAATGTGCAAATATATAACCCAAATTTGTTTCTAAACTATTATATAGTCATCCTATTTTATTTTATTTCACTAGCATTAACCAAACTAACACTATATAAAAGAGAACCGTACCTTCCCCCCCCCGAAAAAAACCCCAAAACAACACTTTAAATATCGTAGACGCAATTAAAACCACCAAAAGCGGATCCAGGCTTTTTGTTCGGAGGGGGGGGGGGTTTACCAATTTTTGACTCGGTTTTCGACTAATTTTTACTAAGGTTTTACTAATTTTCGACTCGGTCAAAAATTTCGGGGGGGGGGAGGGGGTTCAAACCGGTAACCCCCCTGGATACGGCCTTGAAAACCACGATATACAATGTATTTCTGTACGGCGGTGTCTTGTATCATTCCGTAAAAACGGGGTTTACAACGCGTCTCCGCTCACAGGAAGTGAATTCCAAAGAGAAGGACCAAGGTATTTTAAAGTAAAATCTGATCTCACTCTATTTTTAAGCTCTACAGCCAAATTGTCACAGCTTCTCGTATCGTAATCATTGAAATAACTGTTGAAAATCCCTATCATAACTAGACGTCCAAATTACAAACAGGGTTAAAGATCACACCCACACCAACACGCCCCACAATTACACTAGATGTTAGATGTGCCGTAAAAACAAAAACTGGATATTCAACTCGTCACTAACACTTTAACTTTATATTCAAAACAAATTTAATTATAAGTTTAATTTGTCTTGACTCTATTTTGTATGACCACCTGTTTAATGCGATCACCTTGGAAGAAAGACAAAGAAGAAAATAATAATAATAATAAACAAGCCATCGATGCTTAGCAGGAAAAAAAGACATGTTAGTATTTGTGACTGGTTGTTGAATCGTTGAACGTATGAGGAATTTTAAGAAATTTTGAAATCATTGGTAAAGTTTTTGTTATGGTTGTTAGTCTATTTTTTCTTTTTATCATGGTTGCAGCAATCATGGCTGTCTTTTATCGGTTCTAGGCGTTTCCCCCCAGAAAATGCCCCTTCCTCGCGGAAAATACCCCCGAAAACAGTACACCGAGGAAATTACCCCCCCCCCCCCCCGTGGAAAATACACCTCGCAAAATAGCCCTCCCCTGGAAAATATCCCCCCGCGGAAAATACCCCCCGGAAAATACCCCCCATGGAAATTAAGGCTTTGCAAATTTGAGATTTTGATGTGTCTTTTTTTTCGTAGGGGGGAGGAATTTTGTTACTTGTGTATTATGCGCCGCTCACTGAAGTTTACGCTGTGTAAAACTCGAGAACAAACAACCGGTTTCTTCGTTAGTTTCTTTCAGCTTGGGGCGAGACAAGACAAGGACAAATGACAGAATAGATGAAAAATATATAATTTGGGCTATATATATGCACAATAGGGGGGGGGGTAAAGTATTTGGACAATTTGAAGTCAGAAAACAATTATGAAACCAGTTTGTTCTCGAGTTTTACCCATTTGAACTTGAGTGAGTGGCGTATAATACACAAGTACCAAAATTCCTTTCCCCTATGAAAAAAAACTTAAATAAAATTCTCAAATTTGGAAAGCCTTATTTTCCACGGGGCTATTTTCCAGTGAGTATTCTCCGGGGGTGGGGGGTATTTTCCGTGGCGGGGGGGGGTATTTCAACGGGATAAAACTAAAAATAGTAAAGAACAGGAAAACGAGGATTATGCAAGCCAGTGAAAAATTTAGGCTAAAATGCAAATATTTTGGTCAAGACCTCCGCTTGACCGTCCTCAGTGCACGATAATAAAACAAAAATTACTAATAAAAATCCAAGATACTATAAAAAAAAATCAAACCTTAAAATCAAACACAACTAAAATTTGACGACCCTTTCTGAATAAAAAAAATACAATACAGAATAAAATACCATACAGAATAAATAAAAAAATACAATACAGAACGGAAATTCAATTTTTAATTTATACAGAGCGTTTTAAAAGCTAAACGCTTTCCAGGTAAAACACCATCACAGATTAGGTTAGGTTGCAAAATATGATTTTGTTGAATTAAGTAAAAACGATTAGAATTAATTAATTTATTATAAATGGGGCTTAAATAGGTTTCTCCAGTTGCTATGTTGCGGCTGTTTCTATGGTGGAAGAACCCACCAGCAATTGGGGGAGAGATTGTTGGAACACAGGTCCTTAATCGACAAAACTATGGAGCTATGCCAAAGGCCTGGAACTTTTGATTCCGCCTTGGCTCAATATGTGTGTGACAATCCACATCGTTTCCTTTTATTCTAAAACGGCCTCTATTATTGCCCCCGTTAAAGGTCTCATGCAAGTTTTCAGGGAGGCAGTTGAGATAAAAAAGAACATTCACCGAAACGTAGCTCTCAATAAGACACATATTATATACGTTATGTTCGTCATTATAAAGAAGCGCTGTAGTGTTGACATTTTAAACGGTTCAGGTTTTTTTTCAAATAGTTCGTGGTAATGAACTGTAAGTAAGGAGCGACCCGGCTCAATGGTAACCGATACTCTAAAAAACGGAATTTTGATACCAATAGATACATCAAAAGAATTGGACTTTAATGCTGATTTCAAATATATAAGTTTTATCAAGTTTAGTCCGGCCCATCAATAGTTACCTGAGAAAATTTAACTTTAATGAAAATCACACCATCATATTCAGCGTATCAGAGAACCCTACTGTAGAGGTTTCAACCACCTATCTACAAAAATGTGGAATTTTGCATTTTTTGCCAGAAGAAAGATCACGGATGCGTGTTTATTTGTTGTTTTTTTTCTCCAGGGGTGATTGTATCGACCCAGTGGTTCTAGAATATCGTGGGAGGGCTCATTGGAACGCAAATTAAAAGTTCTAGTGCCCTATGTAAGTGACCAAAAAAATGGAGGGCAACTAGGCTCCCTCCCACGCTCATTTTTTCCCAGAGTCACCTGACCAAAATTTTGAGATAGCCATTTTGTTCAGCGTGGTCGAAAATATGATAACAATGTCTTTTAGGATGACTTAATCCCCCGAAGTTCCCGGGCGGAGGGCTGAAAGTTATGAACTTTACCCAATGTTAACGTATAGTATTGGTTATTGGGAAGTATACAGACGTTTTCAGGGGGAATTTTGTCTGGTAGGGGGGGGGGGTCGGGGGTTACATGGAAGGATCTTTCCATGAAGGAAGTTTTCGTGGGGAAAAGGACATTGCTATGAAGGGGGCACCGGATTTCCCAGCATTATTAAAGAAAAAGATCAGAAATTAAACAAAAAAACAAGTTTTTCAACTGATTTCAACTGATCAACTGATTGTGAGTAAGGGGTCATTTTTAAAGAATTGGAAAAAAATTTGAACTTTAACTTAAAGAGCAAGGTATTGACTAGGGGGCGAACCTTCTAATATACGTATTAAAAATCTATGAATATAGAAGTTCGTTACGTAAGTTAATTCGTAAGTTACGTATATTTATTACTAATAAAAACGTTCGTAAATAAAATTAAACAAGTTTCGAGAAAGTCATTTAACCAAATAAAAGTAAAATTAATGTGCAAATTTTCTTTTAATTACTCATGTACGGTGAGCCAAAATCAAAAGCTGCATTAAGTCAAAAACGTTCAAAAATTAAATTAAAAAAAACAAGTTTTTTAAAATGAAAGTAAGGAACGATGTTAAAACTTAAAACGAACAGAAGGTATTCCGTATATGAAAGGGGCTGCCCCCTCTCAACACCTTGCTCTTTACGCTATAGTTTGACTTTCTCACAACTCTACTTTTTTAAACAATAAAAAAATTTTGTCTGTCAAATAACATAATGCGGATAAACCCATAAAAATGCATGTAAATCTTCTTTACATCTCAGAATATCTTTGCATCTTTCTTTTTAAAGCTTTATATCTATAAATATTTTAAGGATTTATTTTTATAGTTTCTTCAT
>JAQQPU010011953.1:1736-13279 GCA_029168905.1 Artemia sp. Kazakhstan ARC1039
GAGGAGAAGCGTGCGTAGCTGTGTTGGCCTCAGGCGGCTTGGTGCTGCGGTAAGTTGTTAGTAGTAGTAGTATTTTATAACGATTTACCGCATAGCAGATTTAGGGTCTTTATTGGAAAAAAAAGAAACAAGATTTCGTTCAAATTAACACTGACCACTTAATGTAAAAGTCACTTAATTTGAAGCGTTAAATACATATTCTAGCCTAGAATATTTCATCATGAATATTGAGTGCCTCAGAATCTACGTACCTTTTGATGCGTCAAATGAAGAGAGAGGAGAACTAAGGTGGCAGAAAAAAGATAACAAACGGCAAAGCGCTGAAGAACACCTGGGATACGCAAGGTCTCTATTGGTTGGCCACGAGATCCAAGACAAACACCAATAAAGAACAAGGTTGCAGATCTCTAAAATATAGATACAAAGGAAAATCTAAAACCAGAATAGAACTATACCAGCTTTGAAGATTGTATTGCGTTAGTTAGAGATTTTTTTTTCTCCAGCCTAATCACAAAGTGCGAACTGCAATGGAAAGTTGGGGGTGGAATCAATCAATGGAAGTCAAAAATTCAAAATAAAGGTCAAAACTAATGATGGGACAAAGCCAATATTTTCCACGATTCTCATACTCATTCCGATTATATCTTGATGTATAGAACCTGATACGATTCTTGATCCCGATGTAATTTCAAGAGCAATTATCATATTTGTCTATGGTAATTTTAAGTATTTGGTGTTTCCAAATTTCAGGGAAGAATGCTAATAGTGAGAAATATACTCAAAAGTTAACCTCGTCTCAGGGGGTTGAAGCTAGTTTTCATCAATTATGAACCTAGAAAGACGGCAAAAATGGACTGTAACTTTTCTAAATGACAGTATTTTGGCATTTCGCTTTTTCATAGAAACTAAACTCAAAATGAACCATTTAACGCTGCTAAAACGACATAAATAAAGAAAAAAAAGAGGAATATTTCCAAGATTTTTCATAGCACATCCTTTTTTATTTAAAAAGCGAAAATTCAGTAATTACACTTACTAATTCCTGACATAGCTTGTTTATAAATACAACAAAAATCTCATCATAAAAATCGACTGCTTTCTAATAGTTTGAATTCAGCTCACTCAAACTTTGAGAACCATGAAATAATTTTCTGCATGCATGCCTTTCTTGTGTCATATAAGATTATTTCATCGAATTTATAGCTTAAATTTTAATTGTTCATAGTCAATAATTCTTAAACAGAGGTTCAAAAAAAGAAATTGAAGAAGTAAATTATAAAACAAAGTGACGACACATATTGATGCATGATACTGCCAATGTCTGGTGTTAATTTATATTTCATTTCTAAATTTCTGCTGTCGGAAAAGTGTCCTTTCAATGAGATTTTTCCGCTTTGTGCGTTTTTTTTCTGTTTTTTATCAGCTTGAGGCTAATTTTACGAAAATCTTGTTTTTCTGATTTATCAGCGAGCTGTATTTTTTACAAGAGTCAGGTGTACGAAACCATAATGGTTTATTCTAAAGACTATTTTGTTATAAAAATTTTCGAATATGATCAACAACAAGTGTGTCCATAACTTTCGAGAAAAAAAGTTTTGACATTTGTCTACGATGTTGAAATTCAGACTTGGAATTTTTCTGAAATATAGAGTTTATGACTGCATTTTTCCAAGTATGTGGACTAATTCTCCTGTAAACACAAGGATTGAACAATAAGTAAGAGGTTCAGATAAATTTGAAGTCAGACTGCTAATCATTCTAAAAAGCTAAACTTTCTAAAAGATTCCTTCTGACTGTATTTTTCCAAGTTTGTGGGAAAATTATGTTGCTAAGATACTGAATTAACTGCTAAACAAAAGGTAAAATTTTTTTTGGAGCTAGACTGCTAATGCTGATGCTAGGGAAACCATCAATGTCTATATGCATATAAATTGGTAAATCCCTGAGGCATTTCTTCTTTAGTTAAACTTGAAGCATTAAATGAATGGTGGACAACAACCTAATCATAACACATTTACGTTTAGTTTTTCTAAATGTTTTTTTTTTACTTAATTAATATCTATAAAAAAAAAACAATTACCATTGAAGGAAAAATTATTATTCAAACTGAAAACGACGATGAACGTATTGGCGCTAATTGACAAGGGTTCTAAAATATATATCATGTAAATGAACATATTTTGCAGAAAGTATTCACCTCACAAAAATTAAACTTTTATAATTTTTTTTTGCATTTTTGCCCAATTTCTCTAAATAAGTTATTTTATAATAAATAGAAAAGGAAAAACAGAATTTTACCATTGAAAGGAAAATGTATTAGACAAAGTAGCAATGATGATAAATGGGTAATAGCTAACTGACGGAGTTCCAGACATGAATCATTTCTAAAATTAAGAGCCGTTTCAAAAATTTTACCCAAAACTGCAAATTATCCGTTAAAACGTTCTTTAGTTTGATAGTTCCTTGTGCTTAAAATCAACAAAAAATCTAATCAACAAGGAACAAAAATTTCAATTTTGCAGTTGTAGCTATGTTCAAAATTAATCTTCAAGTCCTATTTCAAGCCGTCAGATTTTATCGTTTATAGTCAAAGTGATCATGATATTATTATATTTTCGCGATAAATCTTTACCATTAAGATTAACGGAGCTAACAGTTGCCATTCCTTAGTTAAATTCAAATGCTAATTTTTTCTTTCACCAGTTTTTCTTTCAACGTTTTTAAATTTTAGGTTACGATTGGCTAGAGTTGTTTTTGTACTAGCTTGAATCTAACGATACGACAATGATTAGTAGTAGCATTTCGGATGTAAACATTGGCATTGGCTTTTTATTTCTCAAACTAAGGAATACGTAGCTTTTCGATTCTCTTCATGTACCAGACACATTCTACTACCCTTATGCCAAACTTCCATTAAGAATAATGGAGGATAAGTTATTCAAAATCTGAATAGAGGCCAAGAATTTTGAAACAAGAGCTGTTGCTTTCATGCATTGTTGTACTTTATATTTCGCAGTCGAGGTTATTAGTATGAAAGATTTTCTCAAAATTTACACGGATATAACTCGACTTTTTTCATTTATATTATAAATTCAGGCGTTTCAATTTGTCCAATCGAAGCAAAACCACTCACTATAGAACCCCTGCGAGTTATCATTCTCTGCAGCTGCTAAATAAAAATCCATAGCTGTATAACCACTGCATTCGTTATCTTTGCAGCGATGACGTGAAAAACACATCTTCTTTGTGTTTGAATTAAATAGAAAAAAAGTTTTTACAACAAAGAGTAAGGAGCCACATTTAAAACTTAAAACGAACAGAAATTATTCCGTATATGAATGGGATTGCCCCTTTCTCAACACCTCGCTCTTTGCGCTAAAGTTTTTTAGTACTTCAAAAAAAGCTTCTTATTGTTCTAATTAAACGACCCTTGTGTTTCAGGAGTCGTCTTAAGTAATTGGGACAAAATTCAAACTTTAGCGTAAAGAGCGAGGTGTTGTGAAAGGGGCAATCCCCTTCATATACGTAATAATTTCTGTTCGTTTAAGTTTTAATGTTGCTCCTTACTTTCAGTTGAAAAAACTTGTTTTTTATTTAATTTCTGATCGGTTTTTAAATAATGTCAGGAAATTTTGCCCCATCTCCACGGAGAAATCCTTCTCCTCACGGAAATATCCTCTAGACAATTCCATCCTGGTGAAAATTTACCCCCGAAAATTACCCTTAACAACTCCACGTGTAAAATTGAGACGGAAAAGAGAAAGCAAGACATTTAAAAATAATTCTGTTTAGGAATTCTGGTAAATTCCCCCAGTGTATAATCCTTCCTGAAAACTTCCCTCCCCATGGAAAATTCACCCGTGGAAAAGCCCCAAGCCGAAAATTCACCCCCACCCCCATGCGAAAATGTATACATACTTCCCAATAACTAATACTACGCGTAAACAATGAGGAAATTTTTTAACTTAAAGACCTTTCCCCTGGGGCTGTGGGGAGGTCATGTTATATCCAAAGGCCCAGTAATTGAGCCTTTCAATTATGACGAACCAAATCTCAGAATTTGGTCGGACGATTTTGGGAAAAAGGGGGCGGCGGAGGGGGCCTAGTTGTCCTCCAATCTTTTTGGTCATCTAAAAAGGGCACTGGAGCTTTTAATTTCCGTTCGAATGAGCCCTCTCACGATATTCTAGGACCCTTGGGTAAATACGATCAAGCCTGAAAAAAAAAACAAGCATCCGTGACCTTTCTTCTGGCAAAAAAAAATCCACATTTTTGCAGATAGGAGCTTCACACCTCTTCAGTAGGAATCTCTCATACGATGAGTCTGATGGTGTGTTTTTTTTAATTAAGATTCGTTGGCTTTTAGGAGGTATTCCCCCTCTTTATCGAAAATCAGGCAAATTTTCTCAGGCTCATAGCCTTTGTTTTATTTCCCACTCTTTAAAAAAGACACCCGAATTATACTTAAAAACTACTGGAATCTGCAGAGAACAATGGGGTTTAAATACTTTTTGAGTTTCAAAGACCAAAATCTTATTGAAAATTCATCAATCGGAAACAACTCACAAGTCTTGTGAGTGTTTTGATACATACCCTCAAAATGCCTTTAAATACAGTCCATTTAGCTTCCTTTCTCTTTAACTGGCCAGTTATTGCCATTGGTATACAGACACCCATGATCCAAATAAACCATGGGAATACCAAGTCAGCTACCAGCAGTCCATCCCATGTTGCATGCTGAAAAAACCAATAGCCACCTCCACCACCGTTCACAAATATCATTACAACAATGCTCAGCCTAGAACAAGGTGATGAATCAAGATAAGTCTTAGGTTCTCTTATATCCCTCATTTTTAAGCAGGTACAACATTTCCGAATAGTATCACAATGACACTCAGGATATCAGGGCCCTTTACTAGGCATATCAGGGGTTCTTTCATAGTACAGATTGCTCAAAACAATTGCGATGTACATACTCGACATATAGTACCTACTATTGCTGTTTGAGGTTAAGAATTTTTCTACTTGGTGGTTCTGGTGCTTGAAAAATTTCGCTTTTTGTGCAAATATCACTTTTTTTTCTTACACATTAATGTGTTGTTCACTCTGTTCTACTAAAGAGACAGAGCTTTTTGATCCACTTAGGCAATTTTTTCTCCCAGTCCCCCTTTTTGTACTACATGACCCACTTTTTGTACTACAATGACCCACTTTTTGTACTACAATGAATACTTGACATGAGGCCTAGAAAAAAGTCAGTAAACGATTCATCATTAATAACACGTTAAACAAGAAAAAAGCAAAAAAAAAAAAACAAAAAAAACACGCAAGTTCTTCAAAAGGAAGTGAAGAGCGACACTAAAACTCGAACCGAACCTAAACTATGATGTATATAAGGTGGGCTGCCCCCGTTTACCCCCACCCTTTACCGTAAAGTTTGACTATTAATAACACGGATAACTTAGAGTGAAAAATAGCAAATTGATAATTATGGCCCCTGGAAGTTAAGTTGGGTAGAAATTCCGTCCCTAGTCTTCCGGGGGGACAGCCTACTGTGTGGCCTCATCGCGGCGGAGAGGTGGAAACGGCACCATTATTGAGCGCTAGGCGAATACGTTGAGGGTACCAGCAAGCTGGAAACTTGCTGGTCAAATAAATCCCCAAGAAAGCGTCCCCGGTAGGAAACGCGCTCCCACTAGGGAAGGAGACGGGGGTGAAAAATCAACAAGCCTTCCCAAATAGTAAAATCCCCTTGAAGATCAGATCGTGGAACGTACGATCAATAAAAGCAGATGCAACCAAGATACTAGTTGCAAATGAGATGCAAAAGTATGGAATCGGCATTCTGTGCTTGTCTGAAACTTGGATCTCATGATGTGGCATATCGAATATTATTAGCCCATCAAATGAGCCATACCACCTTTATTATTCAGGAGTAGATGGCAGCTCTGGTCTGCATGGAGTTGGTTTTCTCCTTTCTGATAGTGCAAATCATGCCTTTATTGCGTGGAATCCAGTATCTGCAAGACTTGCTGGAGCAAAGTTTAGAGGGGGAAAGACTAATCTAACAGTCATCTCTGCGAACGCCTCGACCTTAAATGCGACGGATGAGTCAAAGTCTACATTTTATGAAGACCTGAAATGACTTCTGGCATGAGTTCCGTCCAGGGACTCTTTTGTTCTTGCTGGAGAATGGAATGCCAGAGTTGGACCAAAGGATGGCTCAACTCAATTTGTAGTGAGCCCTTTCGGCCTAGGAACTCCTTGTGACAATGGTGAAAGGCTCATTAGTCATCTACAATACGATGTTCCAGCACAAGAAAAGTCACTTGATCACGTGTTACTCCAATGACGGAGTTACCAAAGCCCAGATAGACTATGCACTTGTGAAGTCTAGATTCCAGAGTTCAGTATTGGATTCTCGCTGATATCTTGGTGCTAAAACAGGCTCAAAGTCTGGCTCTGATCACAATCTGATAATCAATAGAATTAAGCTTCGGTTATCAACCAAGCGTAGAAGCAGTATACCCCCCCCCGAATAGATGTCACGGTTTGAATAACCCTGGAACCAAGGCTATGCCCCGCCTGCGCTTGTCAAACAGGTTGAGTGCCCTGTCCACCGTGAATGATGAAGAAAACGTCGAAGAGCTTCACTATAGTTCTGTAGAGTGAAAGTGGAAGCAGTTTGCTGCAGCAATGCCGAAGTCAGCAAAAGAGGTCTTTAGTACGTCAAATACAAAAGGGAAATGCTGGATCAACAAAAGAAGTATTAAGTTAGCCGATAAATGTCGAATGTCCTGATTTAAAGCAGAGCGTAAGAAGCAAAGAGCAGAAGTTCAGAAATATTCCAGAATAGATAGGCAAAACTACTGGACAGAAATCCATGATTCCACGATTCCACGGAAGCAGCATTTAAGGCAAATGATACTCGTAAGCTCTATTAATTGCTAAAATAAGCCACTGAGAGGAAGCAACAAATTTCTGAGATCTTTTGCCTGAAGGAAGATCATACCGAACCGTTATGTCTGCGAGAGTATCAAGATGGAAGGAGCATTTTCAAGAACTCTTGAATTCGTCAAATCATCTGCAGATAATCAGGAGTCCTCCTCCAGTGGTCTCTCGAGCACCTTATAAAGTTTACACCGACCCCCCCCCCTCCCCCCGATATCGATGAAATAAAAAAAAAGCCATTCGTTCATTGAAGAACCACATAAATCGCCCAATGCTCGCCTGGATGAGTTTGTAGCAGGTTTTGATGAGTTGATGAGGTTGGTTTCGTCTAAAAGAATGGTTTTTTTTTTGTATGGGCGATTTTAATTATAGCCTTTTAGATCTTTCAGGTGAAAATTTGGAATTTTTTTTAATTATATGGTTTCAAGTGACCTTTACCCTTTAACTTGTGTACCTACCCGAATCTCTACTCATTCTGCGACCTTAATTGATAACATTTACGTGGGACCTAGCTATTTGAGCCAAAGCTACTCAGATGTGATAGTATATCCAGGCTCGGATTATCTCCCGGGAATTGTTCATGTAACGTGTCTTAGAAAACGACGTATCCCGGCTAAGAAAATACTGACATGTGAGCTGAAAAAGCAAAATTTGAATAGCTTTGCTGAGGAGTTGAGGTGTATCAAGTGGGACTCGGTCTTGGGGATTTCTGGTGATTCTTCTCTAGCTTATAATCAGTTTATGTATATTTTCCAGCCGATTTATCAAAAAACATGCCCCTTGCGCCTGACCAAACAAAAGAAGGATGATCCCCGCAGGCCGTGGATTACGGAGGCAATAATAGACATGATAAAAAAGGAACTTGTTATACGATCAATCTCTTAATAGTTAGGATGACGCAGATTTCGCAGAATTCAAGCGAGTGAGAAATAAGGTAAACAGTATGAGAAGACAAGAAAAAAAGAAGTATTCTGAAGAAAAGTTTTCTGATAGTAAGGGAGAACCAAAGCCACATGGCAGGTTATTAATGAGTTTATGCGAAATCAGAAGTGGTCAGTAGCCTTACATTGATATAAGTGGAAGTTATGTGCGTGATAAAAATGTAGTCGCGAATTATTTTGGCCAGTTTTATTCTCAGGTTGGCTCGTCTGTTCAAGAGAGTGTAAGGTGTGGCAGGGAAAATTTTCTTAGCGAGGAATTCGTGGACTATCGTGGAGATACTGTTGAGTTCCACTGGAACTCAACAATATCCTGTTCCAGTTTGAAAATTGCACAAGTGATGAAATGATTAAAATAGTGAAACATATAAAATCGAATTCTGCTGGGATGGATGGTGTGAATCTGAGAACTTTTAAAGCTGTGTTAATGTATATACTACCATGTATTCTCCATTTTATCAACTTATCTATAGAAGCAGGGACCTTTCAAGAAGCGTTGAAGCAAGCAAAAGTTATCTCACTTTAAAAAGGGGGTGCCAGGTCAGATGCTAGAAACTGGAGACCAATATCGATACTGCCTTTATTGTCAAAAATTTTGGAAAGTGATTCATCGCCGTCTATATGGCCATCTTATGAAACACAGCCTACTCAGTGACACCCAGTTCCGGTTTCGAAAAGCGCATTCCACTAGTCATGCTGCTATTCATCTTGCTGATTTTGTAAATAATTGTTTAGAAAATGGTGAAATCCCCCTAACAGTATTTTTTGATTTTAGGAAAGCATTTGACACGGTAGATTTTAAAATTTTATTGCAAAGATTAGAATGCTTAGGCATTAAAGGAGTGAATTTGAAGTGGTTCGAAAGTTATTTGTGTGGGAGGTATATTAAAGTGATGATTGATAATGTTTTTTCCCCTTATCAAGTGTCGTGTGGTGTGCCACAGAGATCGGTCCTTGGTCCACATCTGTATCTGGTTTATGTGGATAATGTGAGGTTTTATCTTCCAGATTATTGCTTAACGTCATTCGTTGATAACACTGCTGTTACGTTTTCAAGTCGTTGTTTGGATAGTCTTGTGTCGAAAGTGAATTGTGTTCTGAGAAATTTTTATGTTTTTATCTTTACTAATAAAACTACCAAGGTAAGTGAAGCTGCCCTGATCAATCTTTTCATTACACAACGTCACCTTTTCATTTTCACTTATTCCTAGCGTTAGTGATTCAGTCTTCTTAACATTAACTTTCAAACCTATTCTAGCACCTTGAACTCGCAAAACCTCTAAAAGTTCATTCATTTTGCCCACACTTTTATCTAGGATGCTTAAATCATCAGCATAATCTAAGTCAAGGAGACTTTTTCCTCCCCCTTTGATTTCGTGGTCTCCCATTGCCTTTCCTGTGCTCCTTAAGACAAAGTCCATCAAAATAATCCACATAAAGGGGGATAAAACACAACCCAGCTTAACTCCTGATTTAATACAAAAACCAGCTGCTAACCTCATTTACTACCTTAACCACAACAGTGTTATTCTCGTACATAGCACTAATCACTTTAATGTATTTGTCTGGTATACCAGACAAGGATAAAACCTTTACTAAAGCTCCTCTATCAACAGAATCGAACGCTTGCTCATAATCAATAAAACTGAGGGCCAAAGGTGTTTGACAACTCAGGCACTTCTCAATTATTAACCTAAGAATGAATATTTGGTCGACACATGCTCTACCTTTTCTAAAACTGCACTGTTATTCTCTTAAAAACTTTGTCTACGGCATCTCTCAGTCTAAAAAGTATCATATTATTAAGTAAAAGTTGCATATTATCCTGCAATGGTCGGGTTAAGAATTAACCCAACAAAGACCAAAGCGATGTGTGCCAATTCCCAGAGTCCCCCTTCTATATCCCTAGACGGCAATAACATTGAGCAAGTTAAAGAATTTGTCTACCAAGAATCCCTTGTGGGTTCAAAGGAGGATCTGATCAAGAAATTCAAAGGTGTATTCACCTAGCGTCTGTCAGCTTTTCTCAGCTCAATAAATCACTATGGGAGTGCCAAAGCATAAGTATTCTCCTATTTGGGTGCGAGATGGGTTGTCAAAGCTCAAAATAGTAGTAAGCTCGATGTCTTTGACCACGACTGTCTTCGTCGTATTCTACGTGTCAAACACCATGAACGGGTATTCAACAAGGAGATCCGTGAGCGCAGTAAACAACAATACCCAGTCTAGGAAATTGTAAAGATACGACGGCTCGTGTGGCTGGGTCATTGTCTACGCCGTGAAGACTACCGATGCATCTCGAAGCCCGCTATCAAAGCACAGCCCCTTAGAAATTGGAAACGTCGATCTGGAGGAGAGAAGAAAGATCAGTGGTCAGTGATGAAAAACGACGTAGAGCCGCTTGTAGGCTTCCGCCTCTTCGGTCGGCTCTGGGACAGTGATTGGCTGTACCACGCCGAAGCCGTTACAAATAGCTGTGCCTCATGAAAAACGTCTTTTGGAGAAATGATGGATGCCGGGCGAGCCGGAACAGCGTCTAGTTCCCGTCACAAGTAAAGTAAGTAAATATAAGCTTCTTTTTCACTGATTGCCTTTCAAAGCACAAAACTAGGATTCTTATTGTTTAAAGCAACTGTAAATACATAAACCCTTTCATTCACGAGGCTTTGCGAGAAAAAACAACAAAGTTTTGTTCGTTATTCAAGCATTTGTGAAAAAAATCAGACTTTAGGGTTAAGGGTAGGGTTAGGGTTAGGGTAGGGTTTAGGGTAAGGGGGTGTTAGTCATCTCAAAGTTATCACTCGATGGGATTCTGGCTTAGTTCGGGGAAAATTTTGATTTGCGGCAAGCAGAAATCGGTACATTCTTCATTTCTTTTGTTGCTCAAACAAGACAATAGGAATTTTAGTTCAGATAAGCCCTCTACCGGTATTCTATGACCACTAATCTGAAATGATCACCCCAGGAAAAGAAGCAACAAAGATACAAACGACATAATAAATATGTATCTACTACTACTAGTAGTAACAACTCACCACAGCACCGAGCCGCCTGAGGCCAACACAGATACGCACGCTCCTCCTCCATCCAAATCTATTCAGAGCCTCCCTTTTTACACCCTCCCACGAAGTTCCCATTTCCTTCAAATCTTTCTTTATGACGTCCTCCCACCTCAGACGAGGACGATCTGCTTTCCGTTTAGCCCTAGACGATTGGCCGAAAAGGACAATCTTCGGCATTCTATCATCCTTCATCCGCACAACCTTTAGCCGCCACAACCTTTCTTTCGTTATAGCCCTAGAAAGCGGTATTGAACCACACTTTTCGTACAGCCTATTGGTTGAAATACGGTCAGTCAGCCGGGTACCCAGAACAATCCGTAAGCAATTTCTTTGGAAAACATCTAGCAAATCTTCGTCCGCTTTTTAGAGCGCCCATGCTTCAGAGCCATATTTGACCAATGTCATCACTGTAGCTTCTAATATTCTACTCTTGGTTTACAAACTTATCTTTCTATTCTTTAAAACTTTTTTTAACTGTGAAAAAAACACCCTGAGCCTTGGCTATTCTACTTTTAACACCTTCACTGCTCCCACTATCTTTACTAATAATACTACCAAGGTAAGTGAAACTGCCCACCTGATCAATCTTTTC